>PVIR01029699.1:0-20864 GCA_004026965.1 Petromus typicus | reverse complement strand
AATATTTGAAAATGTGCAGAAAGAAAAAATGTAAGAAATGCACATTAATGTTGAATTGGAAGGAGACTTTCCTTCCAAGGAAGGACGCAGAGCAGGAAGAAGGGCACCGCCTTCCTTACTTCTCTTTCTCTTCTCTCCCCCACATGAAGAACCTTTTGATTAGTCTTTGGCAGAAAAGCCAGCGCAAGGCTAGAGGGACATTGCAGGGGGCGTGTGTAGTCCACTAAGTGAGAAGTAGATGGATGTGAAGGACAAACCAGGAAGGCTCGTTACGACTGAGATAAGTCCCAGGAAATGGACCCTAACTTGATCACTGTCAGATGGGAAGTCTTAAGGTAACTGTTGACGCATTTATATTTATTTGATGAGCACTAGGAGAAGTAACTTGAAGTTTCAGTATATAAGTGCATAACTATACAGATACCTATATTTATTTACTGATCTATAGGTATATGGATACATAAACACTACATATATACAGATTTATTGTACCTGTTTAGATAGATATGTACATATGCATGTGTTTGTTTTTATGTTTATATTAGATATACATGAAGGAATGCTGTAAATAGGCAGAAACAGATAAAACTGAACACACGTTATTAGATATAGCTATATATGAAATTACGGACAAAAGGATTGTTAGAGGGATGGGTAGATTGCAATATAAGAGAAAAGTTAGGGCCAATTATACAAAAGATGTATGTCCAGAGAAATTACTTTCCTTGTAAAATTGTTCTGATCCATATTTATAAATTTAAATTCTAATAGTAACTCTCACAGAACAAAACTGTGAACCTTGTAAGGTGGAGGATCAGCACCCAGGGATACAAAGTCTCTGAGGGAAGGAATGTCGATGAGATCATAAGTATGGGCTCTGGTCTCACCTGCCGCAGTCCTTGTGATGGGGGAAGACACCAGAGGTCTCTCTTTCCATGCACACGAGAAGAGGCCACCGCAGCCAGGAGGTGGCTGTCTCCAAGCCAGGCAGGGAGGCCTCGGAAGAAACTAACCTCAACAGCTCCTAGACCTTGGACTTCCGGCCTCTAAAATCTAGAAAATAAATCCCCTGGTTAGAGCCGTCGATCTGAGCCAATTTGCTATGGAAGCTCGAGCAGACAAACGCAATGACAGTGGCTGTATTCGGCTCTTTCCACCCTTTGCTGTCACTCTGTTTACTCTGCCTGATTCCTTTCACTCGGTCTTTAACTCAGTGACTGTGGTCTTTGCAGGGTCGGCAGAGTTTCACTTCCTCTTCCGGCCGAGGACACTCCTTCCTGTCTCCGCTCGCCCCTGTAAGTGTGGAGCAGCGGTCTGAACAACAGGAACACTTAGTATCTTCTGAGGCCGAGGACGACATCGATTTCTGGAACTTGAAACAATTGCTAGAAAAAGTTATTAAACATGACTATCCAGCACAAGGATGCTACAGCCTAGAGGGGGATTTTTGTAAAGCATGTTTATCAGTGACGTACAAGCTCTTGATATCCTCCAAGGGAATTTTGCTGGCGGAAGTAGGATGGGTTTGGGGATATTCTACAGCCTGGCTGTGTGTTAGCTTCTGAAATGTAGGACAGACATAAAGCCTGACTGGTCTTTTCTGTTTCATGATCAGCTGTCCCTGCCTGTCATGGCCAGAGCGGTGTCTGTGGGCTGAGGATTCCAAGGGTGCATGTGATCTGAACTCGCTAGACACAGTCTTATTGAATATGACCTAATTTTCTGTGCGTTGTGTATCTCTGTCCCATTTTTCAACAGTCTCAAAAGATAGGGAAACCCGGAAGACAGATCCACCCTCACACTTTATTTGGAGGGCTAAAGTTGCTTTCAAATTGCATGGGAAATACCCCGCCCCCACTGGATGGTGTTTCCAAGGTAACCATAGTTGGAGCGGGTCATCTGTATAAGCCATCAGACGCAGGGACTCTGAATGTAAGAGCGGAGTAAAAGTTACTGGAAAAAGACAAAAACTAACTTCCTTTTGCAAAGTCCAGCAGAACTTGATCTTACACTCATGGCAAACTTCCTTGTAAAAAATCAAAACAAAACTCACACATCAGCACGTCAGTGTTTACAGAAACGAAACACTGGATGATATGTTATTCTGGTTCCCTCACCAAGTCACACACAAACAAGAGGGCATGAATACACACACACATATGTCCACTGGGTTTGCCTCACAAAGGTCAGGATGTGCAAACACTGTCCTTAGTTTGAAAACTTCATAGTAAAAATGTGCCAATTTGTCCACCCACAGTAATCAGTACTCACAAAAAATGTCCAAGTGCAGAAGAAATCTGGCTTCAAGACAGCAGAGCTGAGGACTGAGGCAGAGGCAGGAGGAGGGAGGAGGGGGCATCTCTGGTGCGCTGACTGTTCCCTACATTAGCACCGCAACCCTGTGACGTTCTGTCTGAATGCAGGCCCAGGCTCTTCCTGCCCTGCTTCACCAGCTTTCGACATCTTATTAAAGCACCGCAGCCTCGTCTGCCACAAGGACAGACGCTGTTCTGCCACCGCGGGATGTGGGCACGAAGTTACTACTGCCAGTGCTCACTAGGAACTTGTTGAACTGAATCGATGACTTCCCAGGGTCGCTTTGTGTCTCTCTGGAATTGATCATCTTTGTGAAGTAAGCCGACTTCCCTCTGCAAAGTACCGCTCCCCCGCTGAAGCATGACTGGAAGTTTCCAGCGACACGCTGGGCTGTGTAGTTTAATCTGCTCACTGCTGCAGGAACTGCTAGTCTTAAACCAAAAAGAAAAACTCTGCCTCATTAGCACCGTCTCTCCGGGCCTCCTTCCTTTACATCCAGCCTCTTCCAGGAGCTCCACATCGCCGGCCTTCTCGCTCCAGCAGAGCCTCTCCCGGCAGGAGCCTCCTGTGCTTTCTTCCGCCCTGACCTGCCCATTCTCTGCTCTGTGCACTCGGGTTACAAAGCCTGTCACCACGTCCCTAGCAATGCTGCAGAAAGCGGGAAAGCTGCTCAGCCCAGGGGCCGTGAGACTCCCACTGAGGGGGGTTTGCTTTGCTCAGTATTTTCCCTAGTGCATGTTTGCATACATGGTGATCACATTTCTGGCAGGGAGTTGGTAGCTGTATGTAGCATATCCCAGGTTTTTATATCCCTTCACCTCCCTTGCCTCCCTTTCCTTCTCGTGGTCCTCTTTGAGAAAGACCTAGCCCTCTGTTTCTGACTATCTATCTTGTGTTTTGCTCTTTAATTTACTGATAGTTTAGATTTCTCATACAAGATAAACCGTGCGGGGTTGAAGCGAGGGTGACTGATTTATTTCAAGTGACATCGCGCCCTCAAGGGCATCCACTTTCCTACAGATGACCCGAGTTTAGCCCGCTCCATGGAAGAGGCTGAGCAGTCCCTACGGTGTGTCATCAGAGCACTTCCTTGGTCCATTCGTCTGCGATGGGCACAGAAGCTGCTTCTGAGAGCCGGCTAGCACGGGTGTGGCTGCTGTGGACCTAGCATCCGGGGATCACTGTGATATGACGTCTCTGTCTCTTTCAGGAAGAAAGCAAGAAGGGGAATAGCTGGGTCAAATGGAACTTCGATTTTACGAACAGCATTTTTAATAAAATTTAAGTGATTTTGTTAAGTGTATTTTCTGCTTCTCTTAAAACGAAACATTGGCCTCTGCATTCTCACTGGCCCCATCTGCCCAGAGGAGGCTGCGAGCGAGGGGGTGGTGCCTCTCTGTACCCCACAGCACGGCCCACCCTGGCCACTCTTTTGGGGGACAAAATGGGTGCTTGACAATCTACTTCCCCTTCTCCTACACACAACCTTCTGGGTCCCCAGAGGCATTGGGACAGTTGTGGACATTGGGATTATGGATTTTGTTACTGACAGTACAGGGACAAAATGTCACCCCTCCCATGGCCGCAAATCACCTTTCCAGTCATTCCTGGGTATCAAGGCTCCTGAGGGTCCCTGGGTGGTCAGTCGCCATGGGAAGGTCCACAGGAGCCACGTGAGCCTGACATCCGGGTACTTCTGACCACGCCCCTGCCTGCCCAGTGCTTGGTTGTTTCCTGAACACAAAGAGGAGGTGGGCGTGCACCAACTCTAGACCCTTTCGTTCTAATCCCTGTTCTTATCGTTTCTTTTATTAGAGGAAAAATTTAGGATAGCGTAAGAACCCATGAAAACCAGGCCGGATCTTGGAATGAGCTCCATTTCCAAGAATCACAGCAAGTGTGCACAGCAGAGAGTATGAGACCCAGCTAACCGCTCTCTTCCTAGGTATTTCATTTGTTTGGAAGTGACTACCATCGTCTTGAGACCCCTCTACCTGTGCTGCCTGGGCTGCTGCAGGTATGATTGAGACACTGAGAAAATGACCGGGTGCTATGGTAACGCTGGGCCTGGTACTACTGAGCTTGGAATAAGCTTCTCATTTCTTTTTAAGGAAAAACTTGCTCAATGGAAAGACCCAGTCCCGCAGACTGGAATTAAAAAACTAAAACGGTTACAGAAAAACAATTTTAACAAAGCATGTAGTAAATTGTCCAGTTACACGGAGCCTTCCAGGCTCATCATCCGGGCACTCACACCGAAGTCTCCATTTCTGAACTTTGATCTCTATTTAATTTTAAAAGTTAGAGAACAGTTGCCAAAATACTGCAAGGAAATTTCACGTTTCTGTTTTGTTCAGATTTCCCAATTAGTAATTTATCCCACTAATGTATTCTCTCTCTCTCTCCACACACACACACACACACACACGCGCGCGCGCGCACACACGCACACGCGCACACACACACATGATTCCAACATGTGGTAAACTTTCCAGCATTTATAACAGTAAGAGACACTGCCATTCATCTTCCAAATCCTCTCCCTTCACTTCCGACACTGCTTTCATCATTCTTGCTATGCGCTGAAGCATTCTGACTTCTTTCTCGAGCGGCTACTCGCGCTGTTGTGGAGGCCTCAGGAACCCGAATCAATGCAAATTCTTTACCTTTCACAGTCGTTTTTTCTTTGGAGAAGAGCCTGAAGTTACCCAGCACCTGATCTGGGGAATGAGACAGAAGAGGACATACTAGAATGTTTTTATTTCAAGGAAATAGCCACGAATGTTTTGAATCAATTCAAGACATCGAGGCAGCCACACATGCACACATTTTCCTCTTTTTTCTTGAAAGTGAGAGCCATCTTATCATTTTGCCCCTTAATACTTCACGGTGTGTTTCCAGCGAATACAGATATCCTCTTCTGTACTTAGAATGTCATAGTACGATAGAATGTGACACACAGATCAGGAGATTTAATCATGGTGGCTGCTGTAACACTATTATCTAGTCCATAGCCCATTTTCAAATTGTGTCATCTGTGCCAACAGTGTCCTTCATGATTGGAGGCTCCGCTCCCCCTGCCCAGAATTGGCTCCTGGACCTTGCTCTGCAGCGAGTCCTGACACGTCCCCTGGGAACACGTCTCCTGATGGCCTGTCCGCGTCGCCACCTTCAGGCCTGGAAGAGTGCGGATGTGAGTGTCCTGTGCCATGGCTTGCTAGATGTGTCCAGTGGGAACCCCGGCGGTGACACTGTGTCTCTCTTGGGCAGTTGGGAAACCACACACCGTCTGCCCTGACGTGTGTGACTCTGACCCCTGTCGAGGATGTATCTGCCAGGTTTCCGTATTACAAACTTACTATTTTAAGTTTGTAAATGACTTGTAGGAGATACTTTGGGCTGTGTGATTATGCTGTTTCAAGTATAGGCCACATATTAGTAAGAAGATCATTCCTCTTTTCCAAAAGAGACAAAATCGGAAATGACCGTAATGCCCATTGCTCCTGATCTGTCTGTGTTAAGGCAGGACACCATCCTGTCCAGGCTGCTGGGCCTCTTGGAGTCAGCGCTTGTCTCTGCTGGGTCCTGGGAAGGTCCTGGAGGAGCAGACAGGAGTGGTTGATCTGTGTCCCAGCAAAAAGCGCAGGCGGATCCCAGCAGCATGTCCTTGGACTCGACTTGGTCCTTTGCGATCCTTTCCTTCGCGCCCTGCCCACTCCAGCTTCACTAAGTGTGTCTCAGCGGCAGGTTTCTACTGGCTTATTTACTTCTGAAGTCTGAGCAATGGAAGGCTGGCCTAATTATTATTGACCCAAGTCATTTTTCTTGCTTAGGAAACGATTTAATAGTATTAGGAGCCAAAGTCTGGTAAAATTGGAGCCAAAATCATCTTGTCCTCAGACCTTGAGGACTAACACAAGGTTAATGTCTCTGCCTTTAGAAAAATATGTGAGTGTTCATAGAGTCTGAGGCTAGGACTTGCTTTCCCTTCCTGAGCGCCCATACTGTGATAATCACAGTGAGATCTTTGAGTCGCCTGTGAAACCTGGAGTGGGAATGGGTCTTTCTGCCTGAGCCAGCCAAGAACAGGGTCTCCCTAAAGCCAGGACCACACGGCATTATGAGATTGTGGGGCTACCCTTGTTCGCCAAGTGACACAGAAATAATGGGTGCTCAGGCTGATTGAGGGAGTAAATAAAAGAATTACCGCAAGACTGGGCCAGGGGAGTCACAAATTAAAATAAAAGTTTAAAAAAGAGCTGGAGATGTAACTCAGTGCAAAGGCTCTGGTTCAATCTGTAGAACTGGAAAGAAAAAAAAAGAAAGGAAGGAAAGAAGAAAAATAGGAAACAAAGAGGTAATGAAAAGGTTCCAGTATTATAAATTATCCTTCACTGCAGTCATTTTTAAAAAATATTTCCATCTAGGTATGAAAGGAACATAGGCTGTATATTTTTGGCTGTGAAGAATTATACATTTTTATTGAAAATTATAAAATAAATAGATAGCTACCAGTGCAACAGCTTATCTTTATACGTTAGAATAGATTTTGTTGTGAAATAATTGAACACTCACAAGGAAGTGCCACGAAGGTGCAGGGGGTTGACAATAAACTGGGCAGACATCCGGTTGTCTTGGAAGCCACCTCGAGGGTAAGTACAGCGCCCCCAGGTGGTCTGGCGGGTCGTGGCGCTTTGAGCTTGGGTCCTCCTCTGGTCTCGGCACTGTCCCGTCGGAGGCTCTTCTCTGCTTCCCATGACGCTTCTGCCTTGGAAAGAACACTCTGGAGTCACAAGCAAACAGATCTTACGTAAACTGTGGGGTCATATATTTGGTCCAGCTCAAAATTGTGACCACGAGTTTATCTCTCTGAGACTCTTACGTGCCAGGCAGTGGCTTTGCTTCCCTTGAGATCCCCGCAGGGCTCTCCCTGACTGCACTGCTGGACGCCTCCACCCCCACCCTCCTCATCTTCGACTTCTTTTTCTCCTTCTGTTCTTTTTCTCCTCCTCCTTCTTCACCTTCTTTTTCCTCCTCTGTCTTCTTCCTTTTTTTTGTATTCTAAGAAACTTCTCTTAATTTTAGCGTTTTTTGGGCATCTATTTAAGACACACAACATGCTTTGGGCTGCCTATACACACTGAAATGATGACTACAGTTGAACAAATTAATATTCATATCTCAGTAACTTTCCTTGTGTGTGCAGTAAAATGTCTAAAATCTATGTTTTAAAAAATTGTCAATATGGAAGCACAATGTGACTAACTACGGTCCCTAACACACTAGATCTAAGGGATTCACTCGCCCTACAAAGCTCTGTAACTTTTGACTTCTACCCCTCCCACCACAATCTGGTGTTTCTGCGATTCCCAGACTTTCTTTCTTTCTTTCTTTTTTTTTTTTTTGCTTCAGGATTCCAAAAGGAGATGTGTGGTATTTTTCTTTCAACATCTGGCATATTTCACTTAGAATAATGTCCGTTAGATAGCTCCATGTAGTGGAGCATAATAGTCCATTACACAGTACACATGCAAGTGCGTGCACACACACGCTCCTTATCCACCCACCCACTGGCAGATACCCAGCTGCTCTGTTTGTTGCTGTGACCAGTGTGTGATGGACTTGGAGACACAAGTGTCTGGACAGGATGATGATTTCACTTTCTTTAGCCATATACCAGAACACGGGCTGCTGTGATTATGGTGGCTTTGTGTTTAACTTTTATTCTATTTTAAAATAATGATTGTATCCCTTCCTTTCTTTATTTTCATAGATCCTTTTCTGGTATCACGGTTTTAAATATTAGTTCTATAATATGCAAATCTGTATTTCCGTTTTTCTTGAAACTCATCTTGGATCTTCGGAAGCATTATGACTTCATAGATGCTAAACACATTCTGCAGAATTAATCTGGCCAAAACAATTTTCCTCAAACCTTAACAAGACTAGAGAAAGCTCTGATCTGTTCCTTTCAACACCTACAGCTCAGCAACACTGTGCTAAATCACTCAAGAAAAAATATTGAGGAGCACTCTTTCCTTTATTTTTCTTACCATGTTTATTAGTAATTCTATTGATTCCACTGCGATCAGCTTGAGTTCAGATGCATTTGTTGTCTCGGGGGAAGAGCCTGGAGCAGAGGTTAGAGCCCAAGTGCCAGGGTCAAACGCTCAGGTTATTCATTTATTTATTGTGGCGTGGCGGAGTTGAGCACTTGGTACTGAGCTACATCCTCAGATCTTCTTCCTGTTTATTTTGAGCTAGAATCTCATGAAGTCACTATGCTGTCCAGCTGAGCTCGAACTTGGGATTTTCCTGCATTAAATTCACAGAGTGATGGGATTACTGGTGAGCCCCACCACGAACAAGTTTGTTTTGAGATGAGGTTTTGGTGTGCTGTGAATCCAAGGAATCAAATGATCTTCCTGCCTCAGCCTCCCAGCAGCAGGGATTTTGTGAGCTGAGCTGGCTGCCTGGGTCTGAGCCCTACTTCTGCTTCTGCTTCCTGGTCCTGCTGCCTGAACTTTCCATACCGTGTTTCCCTCATTTGTAAAGCAGGGTAAAAATAACTTCTCTCACTCAGCTAGGAGAAGTGAGGCGAAATTTTTAGAGCAGGAAGATTTAATGTCCCTCAGACATATGCACTCACAAAAGCCTTGGTTCTGGCGAAGGATTTGATCCAGTACTGACGCGTGGCAGCTGCGGGACAGGGGCTGCTGCAGACCCAGCGATATTGTCACACGCAGGCTTCAGATGACATTTACACTCGCCGAGCTTGACTGGGGAGCCCTGTTTGCTGATGGCAGCAGCTGCCGCAGCTTGGACACTTCCTGAGTTCACAGCGAGGCTGGATGGGAGTCAGGGTCCCCAGAGTTGTGGGGTCCCCCTGCCCGCTCCTCCTCCCTTCCTCCTCTCTTGCCTTTTACAGCCTTCAGTCCTGGGCCTCGTTGGAAACTTCCGTGCTGCCTCCCTCTCCATCCTCCCAAGGCCCCCTACCTACCTTGTTAACCTCTTACACAGTGAAGTTCCCCTCCGCAACTGCTCCTCAGGGAACCAGACTGGCTTGGATCGGAAGAGCAAAATAAAAAGGACCAGGGTGCAGGAAGTGACTTGGGGACACACAGGTGTTCCTGAGTGCCTTCCAGCTGGGAGGAGGAGCCCATGCCAGTGATGTGAGACAGAGGGGCTGGGAGGTCTGGAAAGACCTGAGCAAGGGGTGGCGGGAGGGAGGAAGGGCAGGCCGCCAGTGGACAGGGAGCACTTGGTCCTGGACACCAGGCAAAGAGCGGGTTCCTTGTTCATTGAGAAGGGAAACCGTCGGGATGTTCTGAGTAGAAGACTGACCTGATCCTGCTTAAAAATTTCAGGAGCAGGGTTACCTATTCTACCTGCTCTTTGGGGGCATCGGGTTCTGGGTGGGCCCAACAACCCTGTCCCCAGGTGTCCGTGTCCTGCATCACTCCACCCCTAGAGGGTGTTGGGTCTGTGAACTTGATGGGTTTCTCTGTTGGGGTTGCGTTCCTGACCAGCTGACCTTGACCTGACTTGGGGGATCCATTCCAAAGAGAAGCAGCAGCAGCTGGTAGAGCCCACCTTGCCTGGAAGGTGGGCAGAGGCTGCAGTGACCACCTGGTCAGGAGATATAGGAAACCCGTAGCAATAGACTATAAGTAGCAAAAAAGAAGGTCCGAGTCACACAAGCACACAGGACTGAAAATAGCCAACACCCTGTCAGTTTGGGAAAGGACTATGAGCCTCAGATAAGGTCCAGAGTTGAAGGGCTAGCTAACCCAGTCTAGACTCTCAACCCAAAAAGACTGTGAGGTAACAAGTATTTAGTAACACACAATAAACAAATAAATATACTAAGTAGTAGGTTGATGTTTGAGGTTGTAGCATTTTATCTGTTTGAAGGTGAGCAGGCATCCAGACAGAAGATGGTAGTGCTTTGGATCAGGGTGCAAACGACACACAATGTGGCCCTCATACAACAGTGCTCATGTGTGGGTCAGACGTGAAATGTGAGAGAAGTACCAAGGATGACCTTGAAGATTTTGATCTGAGGAAGTGACACTTTAAGATGGTCAGTTGTGGAGAACAGGAGGACTCTGGGAGTTTTGGTGGGTTGGATCAATAAGTATCACAGACTGTTAAACTGGGGAGGTCTGTGAGAACAGAAATGTCCAGAGCAGCCCTGCGTGCAGTGGTCAGGAGTCTCAGAGGAGGCCTGAGATGCATAGATAGCGGAGTTATCAGCAAAAGCATGATACTGAGAAATTTGAAACTGAATGAGAACACGGTAACTATTCCTAATACTTGCAGCTTTGTCCAAACCCTCCCCTCCCGCCTGGTCCTCACTGACATTTCAAATGGTCTCTTTGCTTCCACTACTCCTCCCCTCCAGCACTCATGCAAAGAGACCGGCACCTCCAGCTTGCTAATTAACTAGCTTTGTTTTATGACAAACTATCTCATAATTTAATGATTCAAAATAACATACATTTTGTCTCATTGCTCATTCTGCAGGTCTGTTGAATGGTCATTCGGGTGACCAGTGGGGCTGGACTGTGCTGGACACCGGCCTCACTGTCCTCTCTCCTGATGCCCAGTTGGACAAGGAGGACGGGTCCACTCTCTTCCATGCCGTCTCTCACCGTCCAGCAAGCTGCCCCTGCACTTACCAGCTGTGGACCCAGCAGCCAAGGAGAGCCGAGCCCAGGGCACATGGTCTGTGCATACTTAGTAATGTTTCACAGCCATCAGCCTGTCCAGTTCAAGGAGGCAGAGGTACGGTCCCCTCCTCTTTATGGGAGTCACTGCAAATGCATATGGCAGGGAGGGAGACCACAATATCACCCCGAAGACAGTCTTGAATCCTTACTCAGGCTCAAAGTTCTGAGTGATCTGACAACTATCTGCTTCTTCAGCATCACCTCAGTCTTTCTCTTTAAACAGGCTTTACTTTTCTAGTGCAGTTTCAGATGCACAGTAAGAAAGAAGGTCCAGAGGTTTCCCTTACAGCTTCCTCCTCCCTACCCACGGCCCCCATGTTATAAACACCCCCGCCGTCTCCTCTTCTTCAGACCCAACTTTAGAGCCTAATGTTCTTGTTTCTATGATGTAATTGATTCAGAGTTGGCTCCTCTGTAACCTTGAGTGTGCTCTGCCCCCAGATTTTTTGAGGTTTATAGACTTGTATAGATTTAAGGTGTACTTTGAATATGCCATGTTATGACTTGGTATACAAACTGTCTCGTGAAATGATTACCACAGTTGACCTAATTAACGCGTGCTTTAACTCCATTATGTGTCTGTGTGTTCAGATCATTGAAAATCTGTTCTCTGAGGAAACTTCAGTGTACAACGTATTATCACTGTATTATAGTCACTGTGCTGTGTCTTAGTCCCTGGATCTTATTCTAGAATGTTCTTCCCCAGTCTTGGCATGGCTGACCCTCTTCTTGAGGAATCCAGGGCTCATATTAAATATTTTTCTTCTGAAAAAGACCCCCCACTTCTGATCACTATCACATTTCCTGGTTGAGTTCTGTCATCACTTATTACATCTAATCTTTTTCTATTTTGTTTTCTTGTTCACGTGCAGTTTCCCTTTTAGAAAATCTAGAGAGTTGTAGAGTACTCTCTAGATTAGAGACTTGATTTTATTCAACCCCAGGGTAGAAGCTTCATACAGTGGATATTTAAATAACAATTGTGAAATGAAATTCTCAAATGCCAGGCAAAAAGTGTTCTCCTATCACAGAAACTTGAAAGTTGGCCACAGTCCAGGTAAACTTCACAGTCCAGTAGAAGTTTGTAGAAAACCTGACTAAATAAAGGTGATAAAATAATCAGAATTTAAAAATGGGAAAACTTCTGTTTTAGACACCCAGCGAGCAATTAGCTTTTTTAAGAGATTTACAGTGTCAGGGGCTGAGGAGTTAGCTTAGTGGTTCTGGCACCTGTCTTGCAAGCACAAGGACCCAGGTTTGATACCCTAGTAACCACATACAATACTGGGCGTGGAGACTCATGCCCAGCAGCAACCAGTACCACATACCACAGTGCCGGGCGTGGTGGCTCACGCCTGTAATCCCAGCACTCGGGAGGCAGAGGCAGGAGGATTGCTGTGATGTGAGTTGGAGGCTGAGCTCAGGGCCAGCCTGAACTACAAAGCGAGGCCCTGTTTCAGGAAAAAAAAAAGAGAGAGATTTACAATGTCGAATTTCTTTTCAAAGGATTTCCTTCTCCAGGGTATATAACCCACAGTGCCCAGATTCGTGGGTTAGTAGTATGTGGACTCACCATCCACCACCTGGGACACAGGCCCTACCAGCACTCAACAAAGATGGCGGTGCCTGAATTCCAGACTTAGAGAGCCGAGAAGCATATTTCTTGCTTTAGTTACATAATCCATTGTATTTTATTATGGGAGGTGGAGCACAGACCCCTCTTTCCTTGTTTTCTTTATTTTCTCAGTGAGTCCGTCTCGGGATCAGCCGCTTTGTGGTCCTGCTTTCCAGGGCTGGGGCTTTGCAGGTTCTGATTAGTCCTCGCATCAGATTCATTTGTCGGCTGCAGCACCGCTGACTTTCCCTAAATGAAACCGCGCTGCCTCCTCCATCGTGCTCTCCATTCATTAGCGTCTCTTACACCCCAGGGAAATTCCATTCTCTTGGTAATAGGCAGAGAACTCCCTGGGCGCTGTTCTGGGCATCTTCACCCTAGTTCCTGAAAACCAATGTACAAAGCGAGACAAGGGAGGGCCCGGAGAGAGGGCCACGGGCTGCACGGGCCTCGGCCCTGGGACTCTGGAGGACTGGACTCGGCCCGGAGCAGTCGCCGTGCAGGGACGGTGCGGCTGGTTTACTACCTGCTTTTGTTTGCTGTCCCACACAGGAGGTCCTCACTGCCAGTCTCTCTACATCCAAGGGGGGTGATATGGTTAGTTCTGTCCCGTGATACTTTTGTGGAAATAATCTCCATCGCCTTTCAGACTGGCGCCAACTTGAGTATAACAGAAACGGAAGGAGCTTGACACAACGGAAGAGGAAGAACGGGATTCTCTGAGGGTCAGCCCTCCGGACAGCGACACCGGGTAGGAGTGACGCTGGAGGGCGGCTTCCGCCTCCCTGTGGGGAACAGAAGGGAGAGGATACCTTTGTGTGAGGTGATATCGGGGAAGGGAGAAGGCTAGAGCCACTCAACGGAGAGGAAGGACAGGTGGTGAGGGAGCGCTGTCCCTGCGGCCCGCTGGGCTCCCCGCAAAACCAGCCCTCCTCGCGGGAGAGGAAAAGCCCTGCGCTTGTAGCGGCCTGACAGGAGGAGGCGGAGGTCAGTGGCTCGAGAAGGGGGCCGGCTTTGCTAAGCGGGGTCCCCGGACTCGCGGTTCGCTGTGCGTCCCAAGCCCTTGGTGGAGAGTGCTCGGTCCTTGGACGTGCTCTGCATCCCGCGTCCAGCATGTCTGCAGCACTCTTGCGTTTGCTGGACCAGGGTTTAGTTTAAAGCGTTTGCTTGGCTCAAGATAAGCAGAAGGCTCAAGCCTTCAGAGGAGGCTGCCCTTCCCGTCTAGCAGAGGGCGCTGGAGACGGTACTCTAGCCTGCCCCAAGCCGTGTGGTTCCGTGTGGCCCCTCAGACGCCCCCATGGGACCTGGGGGCTCAGAACCCCCCTCTTCTGTCAGATTTCTCCACTGAACGCGTGGAGATCCGTGAGTGGTCATTATAATGCGCCGAGACCCACTGGCTCCATTGCTTTGTTCTCTGGTGAGGCCCGGTTGGTCACAGCAGGGAGACTGGGGGTCTCACAATGTGCATCAAGAGCATGACCCATCGTGACCTGTAAACTCCCCATCCCCCCACCTCCTAAAGTTCTGTACCTCCCAAAGGGACCAGGCTGTGGCCCACTGGCCTTCAGGCGATGCTCTTCCAAACTGCAGAACTTTCCTCTATTGCTGCTGCCTCCCTGACGCCCCTCCCCCCATGAGGCCTTGTCACCCCATTTGGTCAAGGGAAGCCAAATGCCAGGCCAGAACTTCCAACCTCCCAGGCCTTTCAAAACCCCTGCGGCAGCTTCTCTGAGTTTATGCTTTTAACCTGACATTAGGAAGCATGCGGAGGGCACTTGTGTTTTTAGATTGTTCCTCCCTGTAAACTCCCGCTCTGCCAAAGTCCCAGTGTCACTTCCTCAGGAAACATCCCAGATCTTCCATCAAAACGAGTCCAGTTTTGCTTTCTGTCTTTTTTTTTTTTTTTTTTTTTTTTTTTTTTTTTTTTTTTTTTTTTTTTTGAGACAGGATCTCGCTTTGTGGTTCAGGCTGGCCGTGAGCTCAGCTTCAAACTGATATCACAGCAATCCTCCTGCCTCTGCTTCCCGAGTGCTGGGATTACAAGCGTGAGCCACCACGCCCGGCACTGTGGTATGTGGTACTGGTTGCTGCTGGGGTGAGTCTCCACGCCCAGTATTATATGTGAAATGAATCCAATTTCTCTGCATAGAGTGATGAAGTTTGCCTTTATACTCTTTTCTGCACTTCTTGGGAGGGATCAACTTGGAGCTGATTCAGCACTAGGTTACCAAGGACCAGTTCTCAGGTAGCGGAGCAGTGTCCTGCAGACACACTTGAGCTGATTCAGGGAATAGGGACCACGGAGGAGAAAGCAGGAGGGCACAGGGCTGGACTTAATTCAACTTACTCCAGGCTCAAAGAAATTCACAGCCTGACTTCCTGTGTCTTCTAGTTGCATTTCCCACTAAGGCAGCATTGCCTACCTCGCCCCTGGTGGCTGGGTCCTGATACTCCTGTACCTGTGGAGGTGGGCTCCATCCCACACCCAGGCCTCTAACTCCTGCCTGCAGTTGGGTTTGGGACACAGTTCCAGCCACAGCTCCCGGGCTCCTGGGAACGACCTTCCCAGACCTTCAACTACACGCCGAAATAAAGCATCAGCAGAGAGTCTACAAAATCCTGTTTAAATGAGGCTTCTTGACAGAGAAACAGAAACACACGACTATTTCCCGAATCTGGGGCATTTTAGAGATCGACCAAAGCCTACCTGGTTTAAAGAAACTTGAAAACTCAACAAAGGGATGGAGAGGCCCCGCCCTTCCCTCGAAGGTCCTTCATGTGACATCCGTCCTCACACTGCCGTGACTTTAAAACCAGCTCCTGTATGATGTGTGATACAACATTTATAACTGAAGGCAGCCCACCTCTTTTAAGTGAGATTCTTTAAATCTCCATTTCTGACAGTCCTCGTATTTGCACAGTAACTGTAATAGGCGTATATTTTGGAAAATAGTGAATAAAAACTGACACTCTATCTGGGGAATCTGAATGTATAATTGATAGGGGCATAAATTAATATGATTAGGCCTTTATTGGGTGCAGTGGCTGCCAAACCTACAAAAGGAGCCTGGAATGAATCACAGTCATGGACCGGGCACCGATAGACATCAATATGTAATGTGGATTATCTCAAGCTTTCTCATGTGGTCTTCTCACGACAGCACTGAGCTTAATTGAAATTTTTATCTTTTTGTTGCATACAGACAGTTTTGGCCATTCACTTCTTTTGGAAAGATGAGCAAGCCAGGTGATAAAAAAAAAAATCAAGGTTTCAGTGAAGGTCTTAATAAAATCATTTGATGAAGGTTTAAGAAATTAGTGCTTTGTAAAGACAATTTGGAGAAACCGACTTCTAGAAATTTCACTGTACTATGGTTTTCTGAATATTAAATAGGCACATCTAAGCCAAAATAAGGGAGATAGAAGAGTCAGTCACTTTGACAGAAACTATTATTTCTTCATAAAATCATTGCTGATAGTTTAGCCTTCATTTTTTACAGAGGCTGAAAAAATTTCCTAATGATGACGATAAAATGTGTCTTTGTAGAATAATATCTATATTTCCATAAATAGTAAAATTTAAATAATTTTCTAAACAACAGACACGTGTGACACCTCTCCCTCTTTAGTTGAATACTATAAACAATAGTTCGTATACACTTTTCCACCATATGTTTGAGACTAATCTTGTAGCCAAAACCAAGAAGCTGAAATTGTGGTATCTATTCAGGGACAAGTTAAAACTCAGAGATGGAAACACTTGCATTTGTAATTTTCCAGGACTTCATCATTTCATAGCATATAGCATATTAGTGACATTTTACATCTGCCCTTGGCAGCAAAAAGGTTAAACTGGGGGAAAGAGGCTCAGTATGATTTGGGGGAACATTGTATACTGCAGCCAGGAAGGTCAGTATGTTTTATGTACTTTGTGATAAAAGTGAGTGTTGATATCTAGGGACAGGACCATGAAAACTAATGGGGCATTGGAACTTTCTTGGTGACCTCATGAGGCAATTTATGGTTCTTTTATCACCCCTCGTATGATGTTGTCATAAAAATGATCTTTTAATTAAATGTAACAGGAAAACTCTACCCCCTCACTGAGCTGTTTCTGGTCCTGGCGAGTTAACATTTTTAATGGGATGCCTTCAGCAGCAAGCAGCACTTTAAAAAGTGTCCTAAAACACTTTCAAAGCTATGATCTGTCGCTGCATCTACCCAAGAGACCCAAGAGCCCAAAGGAACCCGCTGAAATGTTTCTTCCTGCAGGAAGCCAGGAAAGTATTACGGAAAGATAATTGGGCTTCAAAGGGACTCAGCCTATCACTTCCGACGCTCCTGCTGTGTGCTCTGCCTCCGCCAAGGACTTCGTCATGACTTTCGTTTTGTTTGGTTTAACCCTTGTGCTCTGGAGCATCGAGCTGCATGTCCGGCTGTGCCACTCGTTGTTGGATGATTCCTGGGCACATCATCCCCACCACAGTTTTCTCTATGGAAAATGGGGCAGGAAAGAAAAGATTAGAGCGAGTGATCTCTAATATTTTAAAATTTTGTAGGAATAAAATGAAGATGGACATTCTCTGTTCTGGGTTAACAGAAGAACTGTTCGTGACCTGGGGGTAAATACCCAAGAATTAAAATCGAGTCGGAGGCTCAGCAGTGTCTCTCCTGCAGTGCTGGAATGGGGATGTCAGACACAGTACATTCTGCACAATGCTATTATTCTTGTGGCAAAAGGCTGGTGACAAATGATCTCAGACTGTTTTCAGAATGGCTCACTTCCCACTCTTGCTGGTCCTAGTCCCTTTGACATCTTGATTGGACCCTGTGACAGTTTCCTCCCTCAACTCTTTGTTTCCCAGAACACCCTGCACTCTGGGTTGCTGTAATTATGGTCCTTGACTTATGCTGACCCTTTAGTGTCCTCCTTATCATGACAAAAATCTTCCAGATTCCTTTACTGGCATATACCTTATTTATGGTTCAGTCCATGCCTATTCGTCCAAACTCAGGTGCTGACACTTTTCCTCTGAATCTCAGAATTCCCACCAGTAAAGGTCTTTGGTAAGTTTTCTCTTATGCCTCCTCTACCTGGAATCATGTGCTGGTACCAAAACATCGAGGTCAACTGAAGTCTCACTTGAGAGTCCAGTGACACGTGTAATCCAAACTCTACCACTGACTGGAGAGGCAACTTTGAAATGCTGGAGCTTCTAACCCTCAGAATCCCTCCCCAGAAGGATGGACAACAAAGCTACCTCTGCCATAGGGATGATGGGAAAATCAGAGTGAACATAAGTGAAGTTCATAACTTGGTGCCTGCTGCTTAGTGTATTGCAATTACAATGCACTGCAAGGTTATTAGTTATCAATGTTAAGCTGCAATGGCCCCTGCAGGTCTTCCCAAGTTCAGGCGAGTCACGTACCATCCATGTCTCCAGACACACACTCCATGCTCACAGTGGAAGTTGGAATGCCTGTCACTTCTGCCAACCTCTGTGGAGCCCGTGTACCTCACATGGAAGATTCAGGACCTGCCTTTGAGTGAATTAGTGAGGAAATGGAAACCTTCTGCTGCTCCTGTAAATGTAGAATATGACACATTTTTTCACACCCATTTAAACTCAGAAAGGATTCCTTATGACAGTTGCTGGCATTTTATCAATCTCACTTTTATTGGAAAGTGGGCTTTAATTTTTTTTTTTCCCCTACGATATGTGAAGGGCAGGTAAGGAGGCTCAGGTTTCACTAATTTGCATGGTGTATGCCACTTCCTATAAAATTGTGCTTAGAGCAAGTTTTGGCTGAGGAACCTGGGATCTTGGTTCTGGAACTGATGATGTGGTTTTGTTTATATTTAGCACATTCCTCAAACCTCCATTACTGTATTCTGCTGAGCACCACTGTTTGTTTAGCTGTCATGGTCTCTTTCTATCACAGTATTGAGTTCAACGGGGGTAAGGTGGGGTGGAGGTGAGGTTGGGGAAAGAGGTGAGAGGAACCTTTAAAGTCACAGTAGTTACTGTTGGAGAGAGCGTGGGGCTCCATCCAGGACAGAAGCTGATGCTATGGGAAAGGACCATGAGAAAAGGAAGCACCTTTAGAATATGTGTGCTCTCATGGCCTGCTTGGCTCACAGGGTGACTCTAATGACTTAAATATTGCAGCAAAAGGAGGGGAAAAACTCTGTTCAGGTCAAGGAAATGAGGTCACCTTCGGAACCTAGAGGAAGAGAAGGCCTATGATGACCCAACATTGTTTATGACTATGTACTTGGGAAATTATTAATATTTCTCCTGTCCTCATTGTATTGTAAAAGTGACAGAGCCCGGTTCTGTGTTGAGATTCCTGAACTTTGTGGATGAGATTTCCTAACTAAAGATTGGGAGGTACTGCACATTGGCTCAGGGCTTAGGTGGCCTCTGCCCTTGTCTGGATGAGACAAAAGCAGGAAAATGCCAAGAGCTTGTGGACAACTGGCACAGCTAGGGTCTCTTCTGGGCTTGGCACTCAGCTGGGAAGCCACAGCAGTGCGTGTCTTATGGAAGCACAAGTCACCACCTTGAGGGGTCAGACAACCTCAGAAGCAAACCGTCACCTGTAAAGCATTAGGAAGTCAGCTTATAAAGGTAGAATTTAATTCGCATGGAATCCACTCACGTTAGGTGTCAGGCTCACAACTTTTAATACTTAACATCCACCAAAATCAAGTCATTGAATGTCTCTCACAAATCTCCCCGCCTCTCTTAGCCACCCCTTCTTAACCCTGGAGTCCAGCTGCCTCTTTTTATTTTCTTGAACTGTCATTTACCTATTTGAGAAATTTAAATATTGTCTTGCATAGATGACAGTTTTACCTATTTGAAATATTTAAATATTGTCACACATAGATGATTTCTTTCACTTAGCCCTGTCCCTTTGAGATTCTAACATGCCCTGTATATTTGTAGTTCATATCTCCTTCCTCCTGAGTGGTGGCAACTTCTACGCTCAAAAATTTTCCTAGGCCTACATAAACTGTGGGCCCGAAGCTGAGACAAAGGAGGGTAAGAAATGACCTTTGTGAAGCTGTCTGCTTACAGTGTCTTGTGAAAAGGATTAAAAATTGGATGAAGGATCAGGGACCAAGAGTATAGAAGTGTCACGGAGGTCAGGTAAAACTGAATAGTCAAAACATTCTTCAATTTAACTATTTATTTCTCTTCTTACCCCACGAGAGGAGAATTCCAGATTGCTATAGGGTTGATGACTGTGAGGAAAGATAGCAAGAAGGTTTGATGCAGAGGGTCACGGGACAGGCACTGTTTTTACAACAGACAGTGACAGAGAGCATAATGACTTTGTTAAATATACTTTTAACACATAGTTGAGTACTTGATAGGTTCTAGATATTGTGTTCAGGATTGCATTTAGAAAGATGAAGGAATAAACTCTACTGTAACAACAACAAGAAAAGAAGATCATTGCTCCTAAGTAATTTATAACTTACTCCTTCCATTTAAAATTTCATCTGTTCCTATACTCATATTTCATTTATGACTATGCTACTCAAACGTGCTTGATACACTTCTTATAATTTAAACACCAAACTAATTATCCAACAGTGTTTTTTTGGGAAATGACCAAGTTTTAGTCACTGTCCTTGATTCTGGGACCAATGGTTGAGAATCTCTCATCGTAAGATAAAGCACTAAAATGGTATTTAAAGTGCATTCTAAATATAAGCACAATGTTATATTATTTGTTGGAAAATTTTCCTTTTCAAGAACCTTTTCCCCCACAAGAGCCCCAGACAATTACACATTCATTACTTTCCTTAAGTGCTATCCATTACATAGCCTTCACATAGTATTTCAACATGAGGTTAATTGCAACTAAAGAAAAGTTTATGATTAGTGCAGACAGGTATTTTTCTTCATTGTCTAATACCATAAATCCATTAAATTCCTATCCATCTTGTCATCCTCTCCTTGAAGACTTGGTTATATGACCTGCAATACGAGTTGAGTTTCGTGATTCTAATTGTGATTGGCAGAGAACTTTCAGACTTGCAATAAATTCTGTCACAGGCAGAGAGGGATTCTGTATCACTTCAATTCCACTGTGAAATCTAAATTTTTAACTATCTTATTACTGATGAATAGTCTCATTTGGAATAAAGAACCACAGCAATAAATGTGTAATTGCCCAGAGATTTT
>PVIR01029698.1:0-20893 GCA_004026965.1 Petromus typicus | reverse complement strand
CCTTAAAAAAAAAAAAATAATATATGTGTGTGTGTGTGTGTGTGTGTGTGTGTGTGTGTGTAGAATACAAAAACAGAAGGGAAAAAAGTTGAAATCTTCACAGATGAATAGCTGTCTAGTTCTCTAAGTTCACTCAACATTTGCTATTGAAGTGAAGTCCGGAGGATTGACAGTGGTGTCTCAGGGAGTACAGGAGGAGGCCAGGGAGCTTTAACTTTTCCATTTCTCTGTTTTAAATTAAAACTATCATGGTCGGGGCCGGGGAGTTAGCTCAGTGGTTCCAGCGCCTGTCTTGCAAGCGCAAGGGCCCGGGTTTGATTCCCCGGTAACCACATAACAATACTGGGTGTGGAGACCCACACCCAGCAGCAACCAGTATCAGTGGTTCCAGCGCCTGTCTTGCAAGCGCAAGGACCCGGGTTCGATTCCCCGGTAACCACATAACAATACTGGGTGTGGAGACCCACACCCAGCGGCAACCAGTACCACATACCACAATGCCGGGCGTGGTGGCTCACGCCTGTAATCCCAGCACTCGGGAGGCAGAGGCAGGAGGATTGTGATATGAGTTGGAGGCTGAGCTCAGGGCCAGCCTGAACCACAAAAGCGAGACCCTGTCTCAAAAAACCTAAAAAAAAAAAAAAAAACTATCATGGTCCTCAGATGCACACACAACATGTACACACTGCCCAAATCATTTGCCTAAAGATAATCGCATATTTTAGTAGTGGGCGTTCTATGATTTATTTATTAATATCTGCTCTATGATAGGGGAAGTACCCAGAAGCCCTCAGATATACACAGTTTCTACCTTCCAGGAACTTACCTGGGAAAATCATTCCCAGGAGACTCATACCAGAGGAGGGCTTTGAAATAACAGGCTTGCAGTGGAACCTAGGCAGCCTTCTCCTTCACGCCCGCCTCCCCCTTCCTGTCCCTGCCCACCCTTCCACCCAGCATCACCCGGACTCTTCCGACTCACTCTCCTTGAGACTCCGGTGAGTGTCGCCTCGTCCCTGGGTGTTTGCGCAGGCCTGGGACTGTCTCTGAGCATGTGTTCGGATCTCGAGGCCTCTGCTGAGCCCAGTCCCTATGTCCAAGGTTACAACTTCAGCACAGCTGGTGGTGGCACTTTGACCCTGTCGCAGCTGGTATGCAAGAATTGCCCTTGGCAGAGATGTTTTTCTTTGTCGCAAACATGCCTTTCCCCACAGCTGTTCTCTTCTGGCTCCTAGATTCAGAGGCGAGCCCGTGTTGGTCTCTTGCCTTTAGGGCTGCGGAGGCCCTGTGGTACATGGCCCTCCGGCTGTTTGTCATGGGGCTCTCTGCTCCTCCTGGGAGGAGGAGGCGAGCATCTCCAGAGGGCCTGGAGTGCCCAGGGAGTCACAAGGAAGGCCTCTCCCAAGGTTGTATGGTTGAGGGCAGAGGAAGAGCTGAAGGTGAGGGCTAGGAGGGGTCAGGCCCGGCCAGAGGTAGGGTCTTGGTGGGGGACCTTCCTAAGATGTCATCTGCCCATCCTGCCTCCTCCTTGATATTGGCAGATCCAAGCTTAGAGGAAGGTAGGCGGTGTTTCTGATACCCTGAGACTGAGCTTCCATTCCAAGGCAAGGTGGTATAAAGCAGAAAACATGTTCTGTTATGCAAAAACACACAGAAGATTACAATTCTCACACCAGGGAGTTGTGGACTCAGGTTTCTAAACCCTATTCTGTGTGATAGAAACTTCATTTAAAAAAATAAAAGAAAGAAAAAACATACAAATAAAAACAAAACCAAGAACAGAACAGAATGAAATCAACAAAAGAACAAAGCTAACAACCAAAATCTCCTCTGGTTTTGGGGCTTGTTTTCAGTCACTGGACACAAGTACCTCTTGGGCCCCACCCGGTTTCTGACCTGTGTGTCCCACCCCAGGCTTTACTGTCCTTCCACACTAAGGAGACGGCAACGGCAGGCCAATAGGAAGAACACTCGATAAGGAGTCCAGGGAGGTCATTCCAAAGTGTGTCTTGAGTGGCCTTGAGCAGAGCATGACCTTTTGTGGGACCTCCACCCCTGACTTCCTGAAATGTCACCCTTCACAAAGCTGCTTTTGCAGTCAGGAGGATCACATCTGGGGGCTAAACATGGTGCCTCACGGGGAGGCTGAATGGCAGCAAAGCTGAGCGCTGCTTGTCTGCAGGCCTTGGGCTCACTCCCCACAGGAGCAGGGATGCCGGTTCGAGACAAGGAAAGTGAGGTCTTGAAGGTTAAGTGTCATGCCTGAGATGCCAGTCACCCACCACACCCACCCCATGGGTTTCCCCAGACTGTAGCCAGGCTTGCTTGAGGCTGAGGTTGAGCTTCCTCTCACAGTGTTTTCACTGCTTTGCTGGCTGCAGCAGCTTTCTCTGCTGTGATGATTACCTGGCTGGAACCATGGTGTGTGGAAAGTATCCAGCGAGACACTTCCAGTTGTCCCAGGCCAGTGCGTTGTGTTGGGGGGATGTGCACTAACAAAGACACACATCAACAGAGAAGAGCGTGCGTCATTTTCTAGGAGAAGCATTAATTAGCCTTTTTTTTTTGAGACAGTGGCTCCCTTTGTAGTTCAGGCTGGTCCTGAGCCCAGCCTCAAACTTGCATCACAGCAATACTCCTGCCTCTGCCTCCTGAGTGCTGGGATTACAAGTGCGAGCCACCACGCCCAGTACTGTGGTATGTGGCACTGATTGTTGGTGGGCATGAGTCTCCACATCCAGTATTGTTGTATTTGATTACTGGGGATGAACCCAGGCCCTTGTGCTTGCAAGACAGGCACCACTGAGCTAAATCCCCAGCCCAGCATTAATTAGTCTTTGATCCAAGATTCTAATCTTAAATCCTCAGAGATGTGTGCCTTTTCAAAATGCAGTTAAGATTTATTTTCTTGGAGAGGGAGGTAGGCTCCTGTCCTTCTGGTCCTTCATTTGTTTGCCAATACAATGCATTGAATGACCGTGTGGGGTAGGTATGGCTGGTGCCCTCACCAGGTGGCAGAAGTCCCCAGGCTGTGCCCATGGCCTTACTTTCTGTCCTGTATATGAAGGAAAGAGCAGGAGTATGTGGCGCTGGAAGAAAAGGATCATGATCCTACGGACCCAGAGCCCAGAAGACATGGGAGCGACCCATTGCTCATGCCTTGGGGTGCTCCTGGGGGGACATGCGATTTGTTACATGGTTCGGCGTGTGGCTTGAGCCCATACACTGCTCATACTTGCCACTTGTCGTCCTGCTGGAATGACCAGCTCTGCTCAGCTTGCCTGTGACTTTCCTGGCTGTAGAACCTGACGTGCTGCATTCTGGGAGTCTTCTCTGTCCAGGAGAACTAGGATGGTTGGCTCCTCCCCGTGACTCACACTTAACCCCGGAGCTCCCCTCTTGTGATGGTAAAGAACCTTGTGCTGACTTGGAGCTATGAACACAGTGGTCCAAGCTATAATCTTTTTCTGCATCACTGGGCTTGTTTTCAGCCCCTGGACACAAGCACCTCATGGGACCCAACCTGTTTCTGACCTGCACGTTCTGCCTTAGGCTTGACCATGTCTGTCCTGGTGTAATGAGGTGGAGGTGTGGGCAGCCAGGGTGCCAAAGTGAGTGCAGCATCTTGGCACTCTCAATGCCCCTCCCCTCTTCCCTGGCTTGTAGACATCTTACAGGGAGGAATCTAGAGTTCCCACAGGAAGACGATTAGATGCTCTCCTTCTATTCTCTGGTTCTAGAAAATTCTCTCTGAGAGTTAGGTTGCACCCCTCCCCTGCGGAGTCATGTGAGTATATGATTTTAGTATTAAACGTCTTTCCTACTGTCTCCCATGAGGACCAGTGTCTCCTTCTAAAGGCTTCTTGAGATACAAAGATGCCCTGTGAGAAACTTAGCTTTGGGGGTGTCCCTTCCTGAAGGGAATATTTTTTACCTCTACAAGCAGGAAACACCAGCCAGAAAGCAAGAAGACTTAAGTGGGCTGTCCTGCCTACATGTAACACATTAATACAAACATAAGGACCCTTGAAATAAGACCCCTAGGGGAGCTGCACAATGGTAAAAGTTTTTGTAGTTTAAATCCGAATTTAACTCTTGAAAGGTGTGAAAAACTCTGTCCTGTGAGAGGCAGATGGGAAAGTGTTGCATTTAAACACTTGAGAGCTTGGGGTGCAGCTCAGCAGTACAGCGTGTCCTTAGCACGCACAGGGCGCTGGGTTCAATCCCCAGCACTGGAAAAATAAACAAACAAGTGAACTTGAAAAGTGAAAACTGTATTCACACCTCTAGTGACAATGTAAGGCTACTGGAGAGACACAAGCTCCACATCCCGGTCTGGACAGAAAACACTGACAAGGGTTTCCTAGATAAAACAAAGTTAAAGATGCTGTAAGGTAAATACTACCAACACTGTTCAGATTACAAAGTCACAGTGCTGCCTAGAAAAAAGAAAAAAAAAAAAAACCCAGCTACCAGAGTCTTTTCTTAAGGGGGAGATATAATCAATCATAACAAAAAGCCAGTTTTGTTTTGTTTTTTTTTTTTACTCTCCCACTGACAAAGTTATATGCAATTTGATGTTGGTTTTGGGTGAACTAAATGATTCTCCAACAACATTAACATTAGGAGAGTTATAAATAGCCTTCAGTGTCGCATGTATTAGACAGGAGAAAGTCACTTTCCAGGCACCTTGGACAAGTTCCATTGATTAGAATCTTTGACTATATGTAGTAGGTACGTAGAACAAGTTTGTTGATTGGATGAAAAGTGCCTTGTGTTTCCAAAGTAGGCATGGTACTACTTGAGCTAAATCCCTTGCTCCAGTTTTTCGTGTTTCCAATTTGGAGACAAAGGCACCATGCTAAGTACAGTAGGCACCCAGTAAATCCCTTGTTGTGAAGTGTAAGCCAGAGTAGGTAGGCCTGCTGGCTCTTCTTCCCCTTGTACTCTCTGTCCTAGATTACACCTATTCCTCTAATTGACATTTCAGGCCAGAACCCATTAGATTCAAAGGAATAATTCTTCCACTGGAGCTTAAGAAATTCAGCTCCTCTTCAAGACCACAAAGAAAAAGAAGTATAAGTCACGCACATAGGTGGCTTCATCACCTAAGTCTAAGATCACGCATTCCTGACCCAGAGCCTGGTCCTGGGCACAGGCAGTCTCCACAGGGAAGGACGGGCTGTCGGCCACTGTCTGGCTCCAGACCTGCCACACTGTTTAACTTGTCTGTACCTCCACAGTCCTCTTGCTTCCCATGAAGTAGAGGGTGCCTTCCTTCATCTTTCTCTGTGCCTTTTCGGGTTTGTTCAACACATCGACACTCAGCTCGTTCATTCGTTTGCCTTATTATCCACGCATGTAGCCTCCACTGTTTCTCCTGCCGTCAGCCACTGACCTCCTCCCAGCTTAGCTGTGTTCATGACAATAACAGTCCGTCTCAGATATCTGCAGGCACACATCGTCTGGGTCTGACATTGGTCCATTCTCAATCACAAGCCCAACTCAATACAGAACTCAGACTCTTGATGAAAAAGAGCCTACTTCTCCAAAACCATTAGTGGGAAGATCACGAGTGAAGGCCAAAGGAGGGATTAGCATCACATTCTGCAAAACAAAACTATCATTGGCTAATCTTCTTTCTCCTCTTGGCTTTAGGTCCTGTCTTATGTAGTGGTAGCTTCTCTGTCCTAAAGCTTGTGTGCCTAGATCTGGCCTTGACTGAGATTAAATTCAATTATTTTATTGAAAATATTAGCCCAACAAAGTAGGATCTGGCCTATAAGTCTATCATGGATCCTTGTTCAAATTATTACCTTCCACATCATTGTTGCCCACCTTCACCACCATCACTATCTTTGTCATCACCATCACCATTTATTGGGTGCTCATCAACATCAAACACTGCCTACACGGGGCAAAACACTTGGCAATTATGACAATGATCTTACAGGACAAGTAATATAATTATTTCCATTTAGTGGATGTGAATACCAGAGTTCTGCAAACCACTTTTCAATAGATGATGTTCCCTTACTGCAATTCTCTAGTTTCAAGTGGATCCTTGTGACAGCCACCAAATTGGTGGCTTCTTCCCAGTAAATCTCTGTTGCATTCCCAATGGAGCCTTTAATCCTGGGCCAGATGGTCTCTGGTTGCTGCAAAATAGTTTCCTCGATGTGCCTGCTCTTTCGCAAACAGCTGTTCGGCTCCACCCTATCGCTTCTAACACCAACATTTCTGGAGCAGCAACTGTTCTAAGTGTTCTGGGAACATGGCTACCTTGTTCTACTTAATCCTCTCAGTGGAGCTGTGGAAGGGAGGAGCCTGTGCTCCTGCTCCTTCTTCTGCTTCTGTAAACTTACAACTCCACAGTATCTTTGACTCTGTCCACCTTGATGAACTTCTGCATTTCTTTTTCAGGGAAGAGTAACCATTGGTGCCTGGACACCCCTGGTACCTACAGTGCCAGAGCCTAAAGGGATTGTCACTTGGAAATGATGTGAAACCCAATGAGAAAACCACTCCTAGAGAATGTGTCCTACAGTACTAACTTCATAACCAATGAATGAGACACTTGGGGAATCTTCGATGCAGAAGCAACAATTGGAGCAAAAGCCAAAGCCTGTAGAAAATAGTGAGTTTTTTTTTAATACAAAAATTTCTGCCATATAAACAAAAAGAACATCAAGATTGCAATTCTATAAGGCTATAAGGAAACACACGGAATATTACCACATGGCACTAATCATGTGATTCCAGTGAGAACATTAGGGAACTCTGGTCCTGTACTTGCTACTGTATATCTTGTGAGCAGGAAGTCAGTGGGCATCTCTGTGCTGGACTGAAGACAGCACAGCCCAACTCCGCAGAGGCCCTGGAGGATTTCTCTAAGTATAGTCTTTGGCTGTGTGTTTGGTCTTTGTTTACCATAGTCCAAGGCTGTTCAGAAGATCTCTAGCTATCTAATTAGTTCAACAGTGTTGCTGTGCACATTTGTGTGCAGGTGTTTGTATGGACATGCCTCGAATTCTCTCGAATATATACATAGGAATGGAACGACAAGTCATATAGTAATATGCTACATAACACAGAAGAAGCTCCAAACACTTTTCCAAAGTAGCTGAACTAATTTTGTATTCTTGCTAACAATGTATTAAAGGATCAAATCCTTCACATCCACATCAACACTTGCTGCTGTCCATCTTCTTTATTTTAATCATCTTTGTGGATGTGAAGTGGAATTTTACCGTGGTTTTGATTAACATTTATTTAATGATGAATAGTGTGCTATTGCCCACTTGCATATATTCTGAGAATAAATACCTATCCATACACCTCAAATCTTTTTACATTGGGATACCTGTTTTTTATTGTTGAAGTGTAATAATTCTTTACATATTCTGGCTATATCATTTATAAATATTTTTCTATTCACAGATTACATGGTTATAAGGCAAATCTTTTTTATTTCTTGCTGATTCATCTGACTAGTGTTTTGTTTTATTCATGGCATATTGGTCTGTGGCTTTCTTTTCTTGCAATATCTGTCTGGTTTGGTATCAGAGAAATATCTTTACAGGATGATTCAAAATGTGCTCTCACTTCTACTTTTTGAAAGTTTCTCAATAATTTGTGTTCATTCTTCTTTAAACATTTCATAGAATTTACCATGGAAATTGTCTGTATGAGATTTTCCTTGTTGGAAAGGTTTTTAAAAATGTTTAATTCAGTCTCTTTACTTACATAAGGACTATTTTCTAGAGTCAGTTTTGGTAATTTATGTCTTTCTAGAAATTATTCCATTTCATCTGAGTGATCAAATGTGTTGGCATAGAATTGCTCATAGTACTCTTCTGTGATTGTTTTTATTTCTAAAAAGTTAGTATCACTGTTCCCTCTTTCACTTCTGACATTAGTAATTTGAGTACTCTCTTTTTTTCCCTAGTGAGTCCAGCCAAAGGAACCTTGGTTTTCTTGATCTTGTTTGAAGACCTGACTTTTGGTTTTGTTAATTTTCTGTATTGTTTTTCTGTTCTCTGTTCTGTTTGTTTCTGCTCTGATCCTTATCATTTCATCCTTTCTGCTTGTTTGGGTTAGGTTTTCTTTTGCTAGTTTTTTCTTGAAAATGGAAGACTAAGTTTGTGATCTGAGATTTTAAAAAATATATGTATTCAGATGTTTCGTTGCATTTCGTACATCTTGGTGTGCTGTGTTTTTATTTTCACTTATTTATTAAACATTCTCCAGTATCCCCCAGGGTTAGACTTCTTTGATGTATTATTGTGCAGTGTGTTGTTCAGTTTCAACATAGGAGTGAAGCTTCTCAGTTTTCCTCGGTTAACAATTTCTCCTTCATTCTATAGTGGTTGGTGAAGATCCTTGGTATGACTTCCATCCTTTTGAATACATGGAGACAAGTTTTATGACTTCACACATGGCCCATCTTGAGAAGAATGTGCATGCAGCTGCTGTTGTGTGGAATGTTCTGTAGGTGTGTGGTCAGGTAATGTTGGTTTACAGAGTTGTCCAAGTTTTCTGTTTCATTATTGATATTCTGCCTACTGGTTCTACTAGCCAAGATAGTGGATAATAGTAGATAATAATTGGAAGTCTCCAATTATTATTTTTAGTTGTCTCTGTGACAGTTTTTGCCTCACTATTTTACTGTATATTTTTGATGGATAACCTTTTCTTTTCATTATAAATTCTCCTTTTCTCTTTAGTAACACTGTTGTCTAAAAGGCCCTTAGTATAGCCTCTTAGTTCTCTTTTTAATACTATTTTATTATATATCTTTCTCTACTCTTTTATTTTCAAACTGTTTGAATTTAAGTGTATCTTCTACAGACAACATATAGTTGGATCATTGTTTTTATTTACTTTATATCTTCTGGCCTTTTCTATCTTTTAATTGGAAATTTTAAATCCATTTAGATTTAATATAATGACTGATAAGGTAGGATTTTTCTTTTTATGTTCTATTTATCTTATGTCTTTTTTTCTCCTCCATTCCTCCATTATTGGGTTCTTTCATATTAAATAGATATTATTTTCTATTTTGGTTGCTCATCACTTATTTCATGATTGTGTGTGTGTGTGTGTGTGTGTGTGTGTGTGTCTGTGTGTTCTTATTTTAGCCATTCCCTGGAGGATTGCAGTGAATACTTTTGATGGCAATTTTAAGTGTTCACTGAGTGTATTAAGAATCCTTGACTATCTGGCCAAGCATTCTTTTTGAGGGTATCTGTTTCTGGAGAATACTAGCATTTGGATCGGTGGACTGAGGTAGGAAGTACACCTACAGCAGGGTGGGTATACCGAGGGGCCATTCAGCACCAGAAGGCAGAGGAAAGGCAAATTCTCCTCCTGAACTGGAACACTTATTTTCTCATTCTGTTAGACGTAAGAACTTCAGATTCTCTGGCTTTTGGTCCCCTGGACTTGCACCAGGGGACCCTTTCTCCCAAGATTGTAGCTTAGGCCTGAGAATTATATAGCCAGCTTCCCTGGTTCTGAGGCTACAGACTTGGGCTATTGTGATTGCTATTGTCCTTCCTGGTTCCCTAGTTTATAGACTGCTACTCATGGGACACCTTGATCTTTGCAGTCACTTGAGCCAATTCCTTCAATAAATCCCCTCTGCCTTCTTACCTTCGTCAACTGAACAGTCACCCAGCTACTAGGCAGAGTTTTTCTTGAGGCTCTGGAACCAAGAAATCTACCTTTTACACTCATTTAGTTGACAGCTCTACCTTAACTTCACACATTGAAAATCCCTGTGCAGAACATCAAAGGAATCAGAAGTGGGAACTGGGGAACTTCTTGGGTCCTTCTGAGAATGCATACAGCTCTAGACAAGGACAAATTCTTTCATACTTATGCTCGTGTCCTTTAAAATTACCCAGAGTATGTCTGAGCTTTTCTAAGGCCCTATGGACACTCATTCCTTAGACGTTAAGCTTTTGAGTTACTTTATTGTTTGCCCCAACTATTACTCGATGTCTCAACCATCTGTGAAGTTAAAAAATAATTGTCTGTAAATATTTTTAAACAAATGCTCAATAGGAAATGGCTTTTTACATTGGATAAACTCCACATTCGATGAAATGTAAAGACAGTCTTGCAAATGAGGCTTTCCAGAGAACCACCAGACTGACCTTCCTCCATGAGTAAAGCTCTTGGTTTTCAGGGGACTTAGATCTGGAGAGACCATGGGACTGGGGCAAGTGAAGTGCTGCAGAGCTCTCTTCTCTTAGTAAAATTCACTTATTTTGTCAAGTAAATAATCCCTAGCTGGCTGCAAGCACTGAGTTAATTTCCTAAGTTTGAAAAAGTTGAATTTGATGATTTGCATCAGTTTTCTCCTTACTTTGATAGAGGAGAGACTTTTCAAGTTCTTTAGTCCATATTTTTGGTGATGTCACCAATTGCATTATCTTTTCCAACACTGAATACAATTTAAGATTTAAATTATAAAGGGGTGTATCAAAAGACCTTACTAAGATGGTGCATATAACTAACCTTTTCTGAACTTAAGTAGTCAGTGAAGTGACCCCTTTACTTTTTCTAACCAGCATTCTTTGGCTACTTCAATGCACTTTCACACATCGCCCTTGGTATGTCTCTGTCCCCCTCCCCCGCCCACGGACAGACATCAAGCCCTGAAGCCATAGTTAGTCCTCAGACACTCACAGGTAATAAAATCCTCTCAGACTGAACATGGGGAAGTTCCCTAGCCATTCAACACATTGTACGGATGAGATTTTTCATTAGAGCGACGAGCTCCTCCTTGTTAGTAGGCTTGAAGTTTTCCATCTGGCGTGGAGGCTGGGATGGGACCGCCTCCCGGGGCATGGAAAGGGGCATGGAAAATGAGGCACAATGACTCTTTCATGCTTGAGGATTTGAATGCAGAGGACTTCAGGGTCCACTTTTAACTCCTTGTGCATGTTTCACAGTTATTTCACTCCTTCGATGTATGTGGCAACTGTGGGGACCTAGAAAGCTTTCCTCAGTGGCAACCCTGTGGCCAATGTTGTGCTATTTCCATTAAGAGTCCCCCAGCCCATTCCCCTGCCAAGTAGCCTTTCTTTGAGAAAATCCATCCTGCCCAAAGACTTGCATCAATTCATTATTAATTTAGTTCTGCTTCGTATCAGTTCAATGTATGCAGACTACCTCACTGGTACACAGTTTTATTGAACTAAATAAAACCTCATAAAGTAAAAAGTAGCCAAGCCCTTCATCAGCTCCCAAAATAAGAAAGTGACAGACAGTAAGCCATACTACATTCTGAGGGTTAAAGGCACATTTTCCAATGTCTTATTTGGCCTAGTATTGCAAACATATACAGAAGTAAACATGGCCTCCACTTTTCACATCTGAGAGCGCACCTATGTCACACCCTCAACCTCACTCCAAGACTGCTGACTGAAACCAGTTTCAGTTCTTCATCATTTTACCCATACAACTTTCAGTGATTATCATCTGAGGATAAAGGTCTCTTTTGTTTGGCTGATTTATTGATGAGTAATTATCTCAAAATAAATTGCACATAGTTGAAGCCTGTATTTGAGAAGTGGTGGCATATTTATACGACTCTGAAAGTATCATCATCACTAAGAATATGAATGTCTCCATTACCCCAAGAGTTTCCATTGTACCCCTTTGGAAACCAAGCCCTCATCTACTTGTTAACCCCCTTTTCCCACAGGTAACTGCTCATCCATTCCCTACTGTTATGAGTTAGCATTTTACATAACTAGAGGCATGTAAAATGTACTTTTTGTTTGTTTTTAAATTCAGCATAACTATCTTGATGTTCAGCTGTGCTGTCTGTTATGTGTATCTACCATTCCTTGCTTTTTGTTGCTAAGTAGCATTCCACTGTGTGGCTAAATGGCAACGTGTTAATGCATCCACCTGCTGGGGTACGTTTGGGTTGTTAGTTTTTGGCAATTATAATGAAGGCATTACAAATGTTCGGGTGCAAGTGTCTGTGCACTTCCTTTCTTTAGAGGGGTATAAATTACCAAGAGTGGAATGGCACTGTCATATGGTAGAGGTACTTTCAAGTTTTCAAAAAGACTGACAAAATGCTGTTCAGAGTGATCATATCATTTTCCATCTCTACCAGCTATGAATGAGAGGCCTAGTTATTTCCAAACCCTTGCAAACACTTGAAATGCTCAGTCTTTTACACTGCATCCAGTATCACATTGTGGTCATACTTTGTAGTTCTCTAATAACTGCTTATATAGAGCCTCCTTTCATGTAGTTACTTGCCACCCTATATTCTTTGGTGAAATGTCTGGTCAGATCTTAAGCCAATTAAAAAGCAATAAGTTGCTTATCTTCTCTAAAATATTTATAAATTCTGGATATAAGTTCTTTGTCATTTATCTACTTTGCAAATATTTTCTCTCAAGATGTGTTTTTACTTTGCATTTTCCTAAGTGTCTTTTGAAGAACAAAAATTTATTTTTTTGGTACTTAGGATTGAACTCATGACCTTTTATGTGTCTGGCAGGTGCCAGAACCACTGAGCTAAGCTCCCAGCCCTTATTTTTTTATTTTATTAAGGTCTAGGTAATTATTTTTTCAGTGACAAAAATCAAGGTCAAGATTTTTTTCTTGTGATTTCTTCTAGGGGTTTTATAGTTTCTTCTCTTCCATTTGTCTATTTTATATTTATTTCCATAATATGTGAAGTAAGGATTAAGGATTGTTCTGTCCATTATGTATGGCTGCCCAATTTCTCCAGCACATTTGTTGAAAATTATACTTTCTATACTGAATTTCCTTAGTTCCCTTGTCAAAAAGAAATTGGTCAGACAAGTGTGGGACTATTCTCAATTCTGTTTCACTGATCTATATAACTACTTGACATCACTCTGACTTTATATAGTGAATTGCAAAGCTTTATTATTAGCTTCAGAATAAGAATGCAAGGCTGCGATGTTCCTGGCCTGCCTCAAAGTGAGGCTGGGTACAAGGGGCCCGTCTGAGGTCTCCCACCTTGACACGGATGAGGGGCTACTGGGGAGTCTGATTCAGAAGTCAGAGAGGGTGGCCTGGGTCATCAGCAGCACCATCGTGGTAATTCTTCAGGCAGAGGCCTGCACAGATGTGTTGAAAAGTGGCATATTACAAGCACCATGGAAGTAAGTATAGAAGACCCCAATCATTTCTTCTTCATCTCCATTTGCTCACTGAGAAAATAATAATTTATCGTGGTTTTAGGTATTAAAGAATGGGACATATTCGAATTCAGCAGAGACTTTGCACAGGGCTTGGATAGAAGCCATGACAGGCTTGGGCTGCTAACCAGTAGGACAAGAAGGAGTAGTCAACCTAGAGTTATTTCTTTTTGTTGCTGAAATAAAATATCTGACACAGGAAATTAAAGGAAGAAAGGTTTATTTAGCTTATAGTTTGTAGAGGTAGGTTGGTAGGGCAGACGTGCAAAAGGTAGCAAAGCAAGAAGGGAGGATGGACTTCACAAGGCCTTTTCTGCCCCTTGTATTGTTTCCAGGCTACCAGGTTAGTGTGGAGCCACACCCATCGGTGGACCGATTTAATAATCACCCCCCCCCTTACTCCTGGTGTTGCCCTGTGAATCGGTCACACACTCTAAATTCAGCCACTTCTGAAAAAGCCCCACCTCAGACTGCACGAGGCTCTACAGGGACATCCAGAAAGTTATCGAGAAGCTAGAGAAACTGGAACTCTTCTACTGTGACAGTGGAGATGACAAGTGGTGCAATGGATTTGTAAAAGGAGTTGGACGGTTCCTCAAAAAGCTGACCATGTAGAAACTATTGTGTGACACAGTTATTCCACTCCTAGGTAAAGTTTTCTTTTGGGGGATGCTGGAAATGCCTGGCAATTACGTCATGGTGATGGTATACAACTTTGTAAGTACACTAAAAGCCACTCAATTATAAACTTGAAATGAGCAAATGTAAATTATATCTCAATAAAGCTGTTTCTATGTTTTGTACTCCACTGACACATTACTTTAGCAACACATTAAGCATTAAAAACAATAGTGAGTCCCTACAAATGTATACCCACCCTGACAGTCGCGCAGAACATACCTCCTCTCACCACTCTACCTTAACACACAGTGTAAACGTCGAGATGCATCTGTCAACCCTACTGCTTCTCCCTAGGGAGGGAGACTGGAGAAAGAAAATGATGATGTGTTTTAAAAGGCTTCAAGAAGGCCCATGATACAGAAATTTCTCTGACCTGGCCCGTTATTCATTTGATCACCAAAGCTTTTTCTTACATTAACACCCTGAAAAACTACCATCCCTGAAGAATCTATTTTAGGAAAAAATGCTTCAGAAAATAAGAGTTTGGCAACAGAAGCTTTGGGTCCATCTTTGGCACAGCTGGGGCTCATCATTTTATATTTTGTTTATATTAGATGTGTCCATGTTGTGTCTCCTGGCTGGCTTTGTAAACATTTTGAGGAAGAAAAGTGTGCTTTTTGAATTCTTTTTGAATTTACAGTGTGTATATACAGTAGCCACTTCATAAATATCCTGTTGAGATTTTTCATCTCTAATAAATTCATTAAACCATTCAGCAAAGGAAACCGTAAAACACATACCGGTTAGGAGTGCACAGGTTCAGTGAACAGCCTGGACTCTGAGAAACAATAATGCAGAAGCTAGTGCACCAGGCCCCACAGTGCAGGCACTTCCACCTGAGGGGCCCTGTTTTATTAGTGTTCTACAGAAGGACAGAATTCACAGAAAGTATATGTATAATTAGGCAAGGGGATTACTACGTGACGAGAGATGGGATAGTCTATGAAGGCTACCTACTGGATCAGGCGGACAATCCAGAGAGGAAGTTTGCATACTGGGGAGCCAGCAGGTGCTCAATCAAAGTGACAGAAGCCACAGTACCAAAGGGGACCCAAGACAGCACCAGCCCAAGGGTGAAGGGCTGGAGGCTCGCGGGAGGGCTGCTGGTGTGAGACTGTATTGGAAGGCTGGGGAAACTGGACGCGCTCAGCCCGGAGACTCTAGCTCTTCAAAATGGGCAGGCTTCTCCTTTCCCTTTTTATTCCACCTAGGCTAAATGCCTATTGGTTGGTGCCAACCATAACTTGGGTGTCTCTCCCCACTGCGGTTTGCTGGCCTCCATGCCAATCACTTATAGACACACTCAGAACGGTGCTTTATGAAAGTACTGGGCATTTCTTAGTCCATTCAAGTTGGCAGATCATGACTAATGATCACCTGCCCAGTGCATTTTTTGTGTAATCAAAATTCTTGAGCACCTTAAGGAAAGTTTGAGAGCCATTGCCTTGATGAAAAGTAGACACAGTCAGTCTCTTCTCTAGCATTGCTTTCCCTACTTGAGCACCAGCCAGAAACTTGTATTTCAGAATCACTTTAGCCCAACCATGTCTCCTAAAGACGAGCAGCAATGGCAAAGTCAGAGGCTCCCAGCCTGAGCAAAGTTTAGCAAGGACCAGGCAAGAGGGGTGCAGGGATGCACAGCCCCATATTCAGCCTCACTTGTTACTCACTCCCAGATGTATCCAGCATGGTACACAGCACCACTGACATCGTCGAAGTAACTTTTTCTTTCTTTTCAAAAAAGTACTGGATTTGCTTAAGTTCGAGTTTGTAATGTCACTCCCCTTCCCACTTGAGGGAAGAAGGTGACCCTTCAGACACAAGGATAGCTTCTTGTGGAGAAGCGATGCTGCCTGTCATGTGCCTGGAGGACACAGAACACACTGACCCTGAGCCTTTCAAGACAGCACATTGAAGATGTGAAACAGGTACCAGAGAGGACCAGAGACAGGTTTTCCTGTGATAGAAAACCCTCAGAAAGGAAGGCAGTGCTGAGCACAAGCGGCCTCTCTAGACAGAGGGAACTTTCCTGAGGAGAAGCTGGCTGGAGGGTAAGGTTACCAGCTCCGATGCTGCCCCCCCAAACCGGTCTCGCTAGCTCCGCAGGGTCAGAGGGCAGTCTTCCCAGCAGGCGGCTGGCTTCCCAGAGGCTCCGAGCTCCTCCCACCCTTGTAGACATAGGCAGGAAGTCTCAGCTGACGGGGCCTCCGAGCTGCTCCCGGATGTCCCTTTCTGTGCCCCAGAATGAATCTGAGGGAAGAAAACCGAGCCTTTGCCAAGCCCTGACACCCATCCTGGAAGTGCGGGTGCATTGCTGGGCCTGACAAGCAGCACCTGGTCTCCCAGCCCCTGGAAGCTACTGAGTTTACACATAATTAAAGACTGAGTTGCAAGATTTTTAGAGATAGGAGGCTTTCCCGCATCAGATGGCTTTGTTTTGCTTTCCTCTGCACATGGTCTTACAGTTTGCCAAGGAAAGGTTATAAGGCTGAGGCTGTTTAGTTTGAGGATGAGAAAAGTCAAGAATGACATTACTACTGTCTTCAAATATGTTGAGGCATCTATTACAAGCAGGGAATGGCTGGTTCTTTCCTTGGGGTCCTACAAGGAGCCTTGCCTGCGCTCCCCTCCACATCCCATGAACAAGAACTCCTGCTGGAAGACCAAGGATCACTAGCTGGACTGCTCTGAAGATCGGAGCTGGCGACAGGGAAGCTGGCACCCACGAGGAAGCCAGAGATGCTGTTGGAAGGCAGGTCAAAGGGAAAAAGTGATATCCCAAATCCCGGTGGAAGGGTGCTAAGCCACAGAACGTGAGTGGATGGCTAGAGGAGAACACATTCCAGCTTTGCTTTTCTGTCCACTCACAATCCCAGCAAGCTGTTCCCTCCTGCTCTCTGTAGCTCGGAAAAGTTCCAGATCCTTCCCGGAGCACACGTGTTAGTGTGGCTAGAAAAAGAGGGAGAAGCCAGAGGAGAGGCAGGTGCCTCTCCTTGGCCACTGCTGCACCTGGGGTCATCCATAAAGGGCGCATCCTTAATGGCTTGGACCAGGTGGCCAGGGACAGCACATGGGAAATATTTATCCCTGAGGCCTTCGTTCTTTCCCATGTAAAACAGACCTAAAAGTTCCTCATCGCATAACACTGGGACCAGGACTGCCAGATAAAATATGAGATGACTGGTATAAAATTATACAGGATTTATATTAAAATATTACTCATTGCTTATCTGAAATTTAAATTGAATGGGGAATCCTGTATGATTCTTATTTTGCTTTTGTTTCACGTGTGGTACATCTGGCGACATACCTGAAGTTGAAATGGTATATGAGTGCCGAGGTTTTGTATAGAGCCTGGTGCCCTAAAGAACCTCAGTGAAAAGCAGCTGTCTTGGATTATGGAAACTCCTGAAAAAGTCATCTAGAAAACGTCAGAGGGAGAAGGTTTACAGAGCGCTCCGAAAGGACAGGATGAGCAACACAAGAATAATAGATTGTCATTCGCGCTAAGCTGGTGCTGCCTTCTACAATGAAGCATGTTGAGGATGTTGGAGGACAGAGCAGACAGGAGCCCTGTGGTATCCAGGCAGCAGGCCGACCTCAGCAGCAGATTCCCAGGGCTGTCTGGGTGTGAGATGAGTTTGCTGTCCCTGGGCTGGGGGACATGTCTGGCTGACTCCATCCCAGCTGCCATGGCCTGGGAAGGGGCAGGGTGACTTGGGCATGTGGAGCATGAACTTGTGACACCCGTGGCAGTGGTCGGCAGTGCGGGGCCCACTGTCTATAGTCAGTGGGGTTTCTGGTCATGTTCCCCTTTCCCCAGTTCTTCATCGTGACAGCTCCCCTAGGCTGCTCCTCCTCTGGCCTCTGTGTTGGGCTCCAACACAGGATCAGTCCAGGCCTGGGTGACGTTTCCATTGCGCTTTGTGCCCTGGTGACCCTGATGAAAGGATGGACAATTTGCCCTTTCAGGGCTTGGCATGGCTGAGTCCCTGGTGAGAGTAGGGCAACGGAGGCCACGGGGCAGGCTGCCCAGAGGCCTGGCGCTCTGCCGCAGACAGTGCCTGGCCTGCTGTCCACTCCCGGCTGTTGCTCTGCCTGCTGGACCCAGGCCACACACACACGGCGTTGCTCTGTGCTTTGTTATCTGGAGCTCTCTGATCTTTCGGCGTTGCCTGGCTCGGCCCCATAGTACTCTGTGTGAGCTGCGTGTGCCAGGCCCCACCTTCTTGGCCTGGGAAGCTGCCCAGGTGGAGGGTTTGATACCCATAACCCTCCCAGTGCAGGAAATGGGGGCCAGGGAGGGTGAGGTGGCTGTGACACAGAGTGGGCAGAGGGAAACTGGGAGTACTTGTAGTGCATTAGTGAGCAGATACATATGGAATATACTGACACATGTGACACATATGATTCGTGTGTAGTCCATCTTCCAAATCCATGGGTTTCACAATTTCAGATTCAACCAACACAAACACAAAAAGTGTGTTTTAAAAATTGAGTCTCGTGCTCGCTTCGGCAGCACATATACTAAAAACTGAGACTGTATTGAATAGATTGAACTAAAAGAAGACTTTTTTCTTTTCATCATTCTCTAAGCCATGCAGTACGAAAACTGCATATGCTACATTGTGTTCAGTAATGTAGTAATTGAGAAATAATGTAAATTATGCAGGAGAGTATGTGTAGGTCATATGCTGATGCTATACCACTTTATGTGAAGGACCCGGGCTTCCACAGCTTCTGTACACCATCCTGTGAGTGTGTACCCACTACACATGCACTCACACCCGCGTGGACGTCGGATGGGTGCCTGACTCTGACATCAAGCACTGCCAGAGTGAATAGCAGTGTCTACAGTGATACTGAAAAGTCGCTCAACAGAATACAAATAGTAATGCCTAGATTATGTGTCACTAATTTTTTCTATTTATATCTTCTAATTTTTTGAAAAGCATATATATCATACAATAAAAAATAATAGAAGGAAGAAAAATGTTTTCTCTAGCACCTCATAGGAGTCAAGCACTGGTGTTGTGGATATACTCTGACATGGGCCGTGGTGGGGTGGGATGGGGCTGTGTGGCACAGGACACTTGCCAGGGTGGGCTCTGTCCCTAAACCTTCCACCCTCCATCTGCTCACTGCAGCATGGAAAGATTCAGCTGGCAACTCAGGAACAGCATGTCAGAGCTGTGCACTGGGCCCTCCGCAGTGCACCTGAGACGCCGAGTCCTTCTGGGGAAAAGATACCGTCATGGATCACAATGTCTGCAGAGCAGCCCGGGGAAAGGGAGCCCCAGCTGGGGCCGCGCAGGGGAGGTAGTGGTGCCACCCTCTTGGGCTCCCTGGCTCTGCTTCAGTTATAGCTGCCGTGGTGTCAACAGTTACACAGCGGCGGCTCTGCTGTGTTTATTTCTTAACTGTCATTAGCAGAGTCTGGGTGATGTCAAAATGGGTGAAGGAAAGATGAGCGACTCTGGAAACAATGGCCCAAGTGGGGTGCGCTGGCCTTACACAGGTGGGAGCCTTTCCGGTACCGGAGTTGTTGTTTGAGGTGTAAATCCTGCTTTCCGCTCTTCTACATGGACAGAATTCCAGGCTATAAAATTAACATCTGTGAGAGACAAGAGACCACCAAACAGTGGTCTCAACCTGGTTAGGAGGAGGAAGGGGCGGTCCATCCCAGAGAGCGCTGGCTGCCAGCCTTCATCTCTTCATATTGGTGAAGTCTGCTTCACACGCTCGTCAGTGCACCGAGCGGGTTTGAGTCCACCCAGGCCACGCGCCTTCTCTGCTGGGTGATTTTGACTGAATCCCCTTAAAATCCCCTGGTTCACAAGTCATCTTGGAGCTCTGAAAGCTCCAGAGCCATGGGCTGGTTCTTAGCCACTATCGAACCCACTATCTCACATCTCTGCCTCCTCCCACCCTGGAGAACGTCTTTTCCAGAGTGAGGTTGGCAACTCTTTTCTCCCTTTCTTCCCTTCTCTCTGAAGGCCCTGGTTACCTTCCCGGCCCTGGGGCAGGATTACTCTGCCCTCTTCCTTGTTACAGCCAAGCTCAGAGTTGCATGCCCCTCCGGCCCCTTGGATTCGAGTGGACACCCCAGGCCTGCTAAGGCCTCCTCAGCTGCCAGTGCCTGGGCTGGCCCCACTTTGCAGACTCACTGCTGTCGGAGCTGCTGCACTAAACCAAAGTGGTTTTCTTCCTTTTTCATGGGTCCTCAAGGATGCTGGAGCAGGAGTCAGGAGCAGGAAAACCCACAGTCTCTTCCTAATAGGGTTCCTTCTAGGAGCAGCTGAGTTCCAGGCCTGTGAGGCTCTGGGTATCAATGGGAACTGGGCACAGGTCACCCGGCCACCCCCCTAAGGTCCCGAGAAGGAGAGAGCTGGGGCTCTGTAATAAGCCCAGACAGAGGTGACCCCAGAGACAAAAATGACTGACCACTCAGCAAGCTTGGGACACAGAGGCTTCAAAGGAAGAGCAAACATGGCTGAAGGCATGCTGTGGTGGGAAGGTCAAGGGGAAGCCAGCCAAGGGCACACGGACCCCAGAGACATGAGAGCCATGAGGCCAAGCCATGGATTCTGAATGACAGTGGAGGGCAGCAGGGCCAGGGTGCCAGAAGAGGCCTTTTTTTACTGGTGCTCGGCCCTTGATTGAGGATGACTCTCCCAGCAGGAGACAGTCTAGAGCCCTCCTTAATGCCAGGTGTGCGACTGTGCTGATCCCACCTCCTGTCTCAGCCTGTCCCTGGAGCCTGGTCCATCCCGGCCTCACTTGGCACTCAAGTCTGCCCTGCTCTTCGGCCGTGCTGCCCCTCTGCCTGGGTAGGAAGAGAGGCTCCCTCCCTGCCCTGCACTCCACTGAGGGCCTTGTGTCCCTTCACCCTATCTCAGCCCATGATGTGGGGTGGTGGCTGTGCTCCTGGCCCAGACATCACCTTGAAATGTTGCCCCAGAAGTCAGGGTGGTGGTGAGCTGCAGGTCTTAGCTGACTGAGCCTCGCCT
>PVIR01029697.1:0-20896 GCA_004026965.1 Petromus typicus | reverse complement strand
TTCACTCCATTACGCTTTGAGTGTTTTCTATTTCACAATATATAACATACATTCTAGAACTCATTTATAGCTTTGTTTTCTCATACCAGAGAAAAGATACGATATTTACACATCTGTGACCTATTTATTTCACTTATAAGGATGTCCTCAAGGTACGTCCATTTAAGTATAAATGATTCAAACTTATCATTTTTTATGGTAGAGTAATACTCCATTCTGTAGAAGAACCACAGCTTTTTTATCCATTCTCCAATTGATGGACATTTGGGTTGTTTCCAAGATTTAGCAATCACAAACTGAGCTGCTATAAACATAAGTGCACATATGTCACTGTGATATGAATCTTTTAATTTTTGTGTGTATATACCTAGCAGAGCGATGGCTGGGTCTAATGGGGCCTCCAATACTAAATACTTTTAACGTCTGACCTCGTTTAGAGCATGTGTATAGGGTAGAGAAGATTTAGGGCATTTTGCTAGTTAGTGGCAGGTCCCAGTTTAAGTCTGGGAATTCTGATTGCCTAGATTTATTTAGAATCACAGAGTTGTGTCCATTTGTGCCACTTGATAAGATGAAGCATTCTGCTTTTTGACTAGGAGCTAGTATTTATAAGTGTAGAATGTATGTCCATAACACCGCCCTGCTATTTAAACTGTTTATAACATCAGAGTGCTTGTTTTAGAAATAATGTCTTACTGGAGACCCTTGAACATTGAACTTGGGAGTGTAAAGGGCCCAAGAAATTGTTTTTAAAATAGTGTCTTTCTAAAATAGTGTCTTTCATAATTTCTATGACTTCTAGACCATTATTATATGAGCATGATAGTGTGCTTCTCTTCTCTAGTTTGAAGACTATTCGTGTGAATATAGCTCTGTTTCATTTTAGGAGTGCTGTCTGAATGATGACAAGGTCTTCGCTATTATTCTATGCTGCCTGACATGGGACCGAGCCAGCCAGCTTCTACCTGTGTGCACTTGACATCCTGTACCCAAGTAGATGGGACAAGTCACCCCAGGAAACTTCAGGCTCAGGTAGGTTTGTTTTTCTTCAGATGTTTATTATGAAATATTTCAAACATAAGGAAAGATTGAAAGAAGGACATTGAACATTTTGAAACCACTTTGTAAATTCAGAAGTTGTTAAACAATTGTAATAATGCATGCCTTTATCCACATACTCAGGAAGCTCAGGCATAAGGATTCTCATGAGTTTGAGGCCAACTTGGGCTATATAGTGAGGTCAGAACCAGCTTGGATACATGGTGAGACCCTGTCTCAAAAAAAGTGAAGTTCAGCAGTTGTTAGCAATTTGTCTTGTTTTTCTGTCTTCCAGCCACCTCTAAAATTTTTGGTGAACCATACCAAAGTAAACAGCAGACCTTACGACCCTTTGCTTTTAAATATTTAAGAATACTTCTAAAAACCCATACCTTTATCACACCTAGGAAAATACTTCTGAAAAATTATCTAGTAGCTAGTTTTATTGGTTTTCCTCAATTATCCCCAGAATGTCTTTTCCTCTAACATTAAATTATGAAAATCTTTAAATATACAGCAAAGTGGAATTTCCCAGTGGACACCTAGTTTGCAATACTGTTTCATTCTGTTTTATTATCTGTCCTTTGAACCGTCCCTCCAAGAGATTCATATGTCAAGCCACTCTTTTTGACTCATTTCAAAGACAATTGTAGATGTAAGTATTCTACTTCTGTATGTATATTGTATATTTTATTAATTCTTTGGCAATTTTATTCTTTGATGTAAATTATACATCAAAAATGAGTACATTGAAATACGTACATCTTGTCATATTCACTGAGTTTTGGTAGATACATGCACATGTGTAACGCATACCTCTATGAAAGTACAGATCATTATGTTACCCTAGAAAGTCCTCATACGCTCCATCCTAAACAATCCCTATTCCTACCTGTAGATGAAATTATTATTTTGTTTCCATGATGAACTAACTCTAACGCTAACCCTAACTTTTCCTTTCAATGTATCTGTCTGCTTTCCTTTCTGTATGAAAACTTATGAATTCACACAGATCTCTTCGATTCTAATCCAGTATTTCATATTTGGAATTCCCTTGTTCTAGAGTATGAAACTTGATTTCCATTATCCACAGTGCATTTGTTTAACTGCTCAATTCTAGAATGTAAAAAAGTAATTTCAGAATTGCAACACCTGCCTCTGATAAAAAGAGAAGCCCAGTATTTGCTTAGAATACTTTTTTTTTTTTTTAGGTTTTTTGAGACTGGGTCTCACTTTGTGGTTCAGGCTGGCCCTGAGCTCAGCCTCAAACTCACATCACAATCCTCCTGCCTCTGCCTCCCAAGTGCTGGGATTACAGGCGTGAGCCACCACGCCCGGCACTGTGGTATGTGGTACTGGTTGCTGCTGGGTGTGGGTCTCCACACCCAGTATTGTTATGTGGTTACCAGGGAATCGAACCCGGGTCCTTGCACTTGCAAGACAGGCACTGGAAACACTGAGCTAACTCCCCGGCCCCCGAATACTTTTTTGTCTTTAGCCCGAGGGCGTATAGTCCAAATGCTGTGTTCAAAAGTTCACTGAAGTTAACTTTTTTCCCCACCTTCACATTTAGTGGTTTAGTGGTGGTTTGTTTGAAATTCAGTCTGGTTCATTGGTTTCTGTTTGTATTCATTTTTAGGATTTTCTTCTATCCTTAAGTATTTTGTTTATTTTCTTCCTCACTTAATTCTTTTATTTTTTTCTTTCCTTATATATCTCTTGTATATGTGAAATGCTAACATGGATCCAAATCTATCTGTACAAAAAGATACATTTGGGAAAGTGTTATCCTCTACCCCATTCCTGCTGTCCTTTCCACCCACTTCTCACATTTTGTAGATAACTAAGCCTATGAGTCTTGAATTTTTATATCTTGTGTTTTTGCTTTGCACAAATGATCAGATACATGTATATTTTCTCCCATATTTCGTTTTTTCCTTACATATATTTGTAACATACTACAGATATTTTTTGTGTTTTATTGTTTTACTTGAGCAGCATATCTAAGAAATCTGTTCATATCAGTTCATAGAAATGTTCTTCGAGAGCCTCCTCATCTATTCCACTGTAGTAACTTTGTTTTGTTGCTGTACTGTAGTTTATTCAGGCATTTATATGGACCTTTAAATTGATCCATGGTCAGCTGCCTCCAAGGATTAGAAAGAGCATGGTGGAAGGAACCACAAGGGAAAACTGCTGACACTATGGTTTTTTGGTTTTGTAGTTCAAGCTGGCCATGAGCTCAGCCTTGAATTCACAGCAATCCTCTCGCCTCTGCCTCCTGAGTGCTGGGATTACAGGCGTGAACCACTACGCCTGGCATTGTGGAACGGGGTTCTGATTGCTGGTGGGCGAGAGTCTCCACACCTGGCCTTGTTGTGTGTGGTTACTGGGGATCGAACCTGTGCCCTTGCACTAGACAGGCTCCAGAACCACTGAGCTCAATACCTGACCCTGATTCCAGTAATTTCTCGTTACAAGCAGTACAGCTATGAACAAGCTTGTACATATGTATCATTGTAGGTATATCTGTAGAGTAAATTCTAAAAGTGAGACTATTAGGTCAAAGATAAATGGACAAATTCACCCAAATTCTCCAGTGTGCCAGTTTACTTTCTGCTAGCACTCACCAACAGCATGTACTGTTAAAGCTTTTTAATTTTTACTAATCTTTTGGGAAAAATATTTCAGTGTGGTTTTAATTTATATTTTATGAGTTGAACAGTTTTTCATATATTTAAGGACCATGTTTATGCTTTTTTGGTAAATTGTCTGCTCTGTATTTTTCCCATTTTCTGTAGAGTTTTATTTTCTCACCTCAATTTTTAAATATTTCTTCATGTGTAGGAAACCCTTTGGAAGAAGTCAACAGTGTACTGAGTAGCAAATACATTCTTTTTTGTTGTTTGCTTCCTGTTGTGTTTGTGGTGCTGTGGGTTTTACCCAGTACCTACTGCATACTAAGCATGTGCCCTACCACTGAGCTTCATCCCTAGACCAGGAAGCTCCTTTGTTATGATTTAGGTCTAAAATGTCCCCCAAAAGTCTTGTGTTCAGAGGTGGGGTTTTTGGAAGGTGTTTGGGTCGTGGGGGCAATGTAGTCTTCATTGGATTGATCTGTTGATGAATTCGTAGTTTACTGTGCCATTCTGCTGTGGGGTCTGGTTGGAAGAGTAAGGTCACTGGGGATGTGCCCCAAAAGACGGTATATTCTTTGCTTCCTGGCTATCATAGTGTGAGCAGTTTTCTCTTGTGGTGCCTTCCACCATGCTCTTTCTATTCCTCGGAGGCAGCTAACCATGGATTGAATCTACCAGAAACCGAACCAAGTAAACCTCTCTTCCTTTAAGTTGTAGATATCAAGTACTTTGTCCTTTTGAAAGAAAGTGACTAATACACCTTTGTATTTGTAAGTGCTTTTCTTCTGGTGTTTCTTTCTTTCTTTTTTTTTTACACTCTATTGCTTATTTAAAGCAGATTAATGGTTTTAATTTTGTTTTAATGTAGTCAGCATTATTGCTCTTTTATTGAATATGGATTTTGAGTCATAGTTTAAAAAATTTTCCCTACATCTCACATTAAAAAGGGATTTATTTATTTTTCCCCAAGTATTTTATCCATTTTTTCCCCCAGTACTGTTATGAAATTTCTGAGGTATTTCAGGGATTTTTTACTATTAGAAGAAAGACTTTCCTCAAATAAGGATACAAGTTTTTAGTGTTGTTCATTAGTCTGTTTACCCTTCAGGTTTTTAAAGTTCATTACTACATTTTCTCACAAATTATTTTCCTAATATTTTGTCACAATGCTTTATTTTAAATTGCAATTTCATTCATATTATTATCTAAACACATTAATAGTGAGAGTTGGAGAACCATCTTTAAGATAAAACATCATGAGACAGAATTCACCAAGTTTGGAGATATGGATTCTCCTGTTATCTTTGACAGATCCACTGAAATAAAAAAATTTAAAGCCACAAAGTTGTTTATTTTCTTTAACCTAGTAATCCCAGAGCAGATCATTTATCCTGAAGAAATAAATTAAGAAATAAATTAATTTAAATAAATTAAATTAAAAATAAATAAATTAAAATCAGGATCATTTATCCTGAGAAATAGAAGTCAAAATATATAGAGTTAATAACTGAAGTAATATTTCTATTACTGGAAAAACTGGAACAATGTAAATGTTTAATAATAAGATTATATTTATGTTATGTGTGGAAATACCATTGTTTTGCTTTTGGAAAATTAACCATGAAAAATAATTTTTAAAAATTATAAAAATATGAGAATATGCTTATGTTGAAGTATAAACAACAAAGCAGATATTTATTAAGGAAAACTGGCAAATCTACATAAGCATGAGCAAGCGAACTGTTCAGAACAAGGTACATGTAGGTGCAAGATAAAAGATGTTGAAAGTGGACCGGGGATTTAGCTCAGTGTTTCCAACACCTGCCTGGTAAGTGCAAGGCCCCGAGTTTAATTGCTGGTATCACATACCACAGTGCTGGAGTGGTAGCTTATGCCTATGATCCCAGCACTCGGGAGGCAGGGGCAGGAGGATTGCTATGAATTTGAGGCCAGCTTGGGCTACATCAGTGAGTGTGGGGCCAGTCTGAACTACAAAATGAAACCCTGTTTCAAAAAAAAAAAAAAATGTTGAAAGTGTCATCAAATGGCTTTGACCTGGTATGGCTGCATGGAGCAATTTTTAGGAAAGCTGTAATGGATTGTATTGGTCCCTTGCTAGGTGCTGACATTTTGAAAGAGGACAGAAATCCATAATTGGAAGCTGAATATTGGTTGCTGATAGAAGGTTTCCAGGTTGACTTAGAGGAAGACCCCAAGTCGATAATAGTAAACAGAAGGATAATATTGTGGGACTGGGTGATTATAGGATACAGTCCGACTATGTGATGAACTGATATGTAGGAATGCAGCTAATCAGTACACAAGAAAATTCTCTCTTCACATAAATAATTTTGTGGGTGAAATATTAAAAACTTGGTTGTACATATATACTAACTGTATAATATGTCATTTTTCTAATATATGCTTGCTTTTATTTGCTATTTTAAAGAACCAGCTGCAGTTTAATAGAAATGTTCCTACACATTCAAGCAACTTGGCAATCCGATATTCTTGCCCACATGCAATTAGAATTGAAAAACTGAAGCATTCATATAATGAGTCATATTATAAAGACTCCGACTTTAGAGTTGGTCCTGACCTAAGCAGTTCTGTTTCATTTTCTGTAATATCAGAAGAGAAACTTAGCTATGCGGTCCACCTGGCTAAAAGAGATGTAAAACGAAGACAATTTGAGGAACTTGTAAAAGAACATTATTCCAGAAGCCAGCCCCAAAGTTCTCAGACATGTGGACATAGCAAGTATAAAATATCTGACCACAGGATAGAAAGGAAAAACTCAAAGATTCAAGAAGTCCACCAATGCAGCCACCAGCCATCTGAAGTAGGAGTTTCCAGCTCAGGTGCCAAAGTATACGTGTATGCATCTCATCATGAGCAGACAGATCTTACCATCCCGAATTCGCCACCTACCCGTGATCCAGGACCCCATCCACAGTCAAGGATGGATGACCACAAAAACTTACGTGAACAGAAAAGCCTGCTAGAAGTTCAGCGACTCCAGAAAGAGTTGAGCAGTTGCATCCATAAAATTGAAGAGGTAACTAAAAAAGGTGAGAAAAATTAGATCCTTCCTTTGATAAGATGCCATGTGTACATAATAGCTCAGATGCATTAATTTGGCCTCCCAGCCCCCACCAAGCTTCTCTGCATTCTGCCATGTGTTAGTTACCCAGAACATGAACATTCATGACAGTATGGTTGATTTTGGAGTTTGACCAGTGCCTCCTTTCTCTGGAGAGTTTGCCCTGCTAACCTGCCCTTTCCCCTACTGTGGCCTTGACTGACTGAGGGCTCAGCCTACAAGTTGGATTTCCTGCTGGGTGAATCTTACCTGAGTGCAAATGATATTATATCTTGTTTATCCAGAAGTCTTTCTGGCAAAATTATTTTTAATTTGCATTAAAAGTATGTAGATAGATGTACAGATAAAAGGAGTTCCTACTTGGGCACTGTTAAGATGGGTACACACCAGTGACAAAGGAAGTTGTGGCTGTTTGCGTGAGATATGACTACAGGAAGAAAGGAAGTATAATTCATGATTATCCTGTTTTCTGAAATTCTTTAGTGGTCTCTGTTTTCTGTTTACCTGGGGAAGTAGAAGATTTAGTCTGTGTAGAGAGCAGGTAACAAGTAGGACTTCGGGCCCAGCTTCCAGACTGCAAGGAGTAAAGATTGGAGTTTCAAAGGGAACTATTATACTTGGGTAGTGATATTTGGCATTTTACATTAAACTAATGCATGCATTTGTATACATGTACATGTTATATAAATAATTTAAGGAATCTTAAAATAATCTGTTGATTGAAATAGATAAAACTACATATCTGAGGATAAGGTAGTATAGAAATAATAAGGAAAGGAAAAAGATTTACTAGGAATGGGTTGCACATTTATTTCTGAGTTTCCTAGGAATCAGCTTCAGAGACAACTATGATTAGAATTTACAAAATCTAACACTGAAAAGACAATTGTGTAGCAATAATAACTTCCAAATACTGTGGCCAGAGAAAAGTTTCTCAGGTCTTTTGGTGTAATATCATAAACAATTAAAAAAATATTCCCATGGATAATAACAAAACTGCTGTGGCTTGTTTCTTACTACATTTCTCAGTGTCAGTCCATGTCAGGACCCCACCACATGCTTTAGATTAGAATCCCTGGTCTAGGAAAACAAAGCCAGAGGCCCTTTACTCTGATAATCAGATCTAAAATGGCAAAACTTTAAAACAGCTTCTCAGAGTTGATGTGTGGAAGGATTAGGTTAGTTTATTTATGTAAAATTACAATCAATTATGAAACAATATTTAGTAACTATAATAAAATGTCAAAGCCATGGCAAATTGCTCCAAAGACATGTGAATGCATACTTCCATTTCCACACTTACCTTGTTGTGGGCTAGTAGCCCCTAGCTGCAAACTACTCTTTCATTAGCCCTGAAGTGCCTGGTCATACTTCCCAAGTGCTGCTTTGTAAATAATTGCAGTAGAATCATCTGCAAGGTAAACATGTGTAAACACCCCTAACTAATCCAGTCTTATTTATATTCATATTTGAATCTGCATTTTATTCCCTCTGTGCAGCCTAAACAGGAGGTGGAATTAATTTGGCTTGTAGGCTCCTATGAGAGCATCTGTATATCCTACTTCTAACTTCAGTGTACATCAAAGCAGCCTTATTCTTTGTTGACTTTTTCTTTTCTTTTTTTTGGTGCTAGTGATGGAACTCAGGGCCTCAGGTGAGTAAGTAACTTTTTTTGACTTTTCATGAGTAAATAATATAAAGTGAACTCATAAAATACACTTGTGCCAATAAAATATTACTTTAATCTGATTTGTGTTGTTTTATAAAAAATATTTATATAAACATTTGAAAAATCACATATAGACAGGTAACCTCAGATAATCTCACAGAAAAAATTTCTTTGAACCACTCTTAAGCATGTGGAGCACCAGGGTGTACAAGGGTGTGTTTCCTGGTGACACATGGAGACTTCAGACTCTTAAGTAATTTTACCACTTGATATCTGAATGGCTTGGGGAAAGCATTTCTTTTCTGCAGTTAAGATAAAAAAGTAAAAATAATCTTGCTAATCAGAAATACGCTAATACTCAGTTCATGGATGCCTCTGCTTGGAAACAATTTGGTTTGCAAACAGTAGCATTTGGCAAAATTTTGCATCCATTTGCAAACTTTGTATCAGGTGGCAAACACTACTACACAAATGCAGCCATCTTCCCCCAAATCATAAAACACATTAAGGTAATAAATTGAGGAGCCAGAGTAGTTCAATAAAGAGCTTTTGGAAAAATAGAAAGCATAAAATAATCCAAAATGCTTCTTAGTGAAGAAGCAAGCTGTCCACTGGGATTTGGTTGAGGGAATTCTGATGAGTAGAGGAGCTTATCACTGTCTTCTCATCCCTTCCACTTCCGAGTCTATACACAGTCCTCTTCACTTATCCTTAATTTCATCACTCTTGAAAAATGGATATTTCTATTTCAACAGCCTCATTTTTTTTTTCCTTAATAAAACTGGAGATCTTCAACTTTATTACTCTTTAGGTAACTGAAATTTTTGTGAGTTTCTGTGTGTGGTTATAATCTGCTTTTGGGGAAAAATATTTTCAGGTAGATTAGAAGAAGCTTTGGATCCAGATGAAGAGCAGCGGATCCGTGTCAGGAGACAAGAGCAGACTGTTCGCTGTACCCGGATGCTTTATGTCCTCCAGCAGCAGGTGTGGATGCCCAGGAAAAAGTGGGATAGTCAGCCTTGTGTGTTGCTTTCTTAGAGAATTTCAGCTTTCTTTTTATTTCAGAAGATTTGCCCTAAACTTTCCTGCATGAACTGTAACGGGCTTTTGAGGTTAAATTCCCTGAACGCAGGAACAAGTAGTTCTCATTCTTCTTGTCATCTGGCTTTATGTTTGTGTGTTTTTTGTGGGAAGGGCAAACTTCCTACTTTAACTCTTGACTCTAAAGTTATAGACCCTTGAAAATCTAGTAGAAGTTATATTTTTCCTCTTTCAAAAACATGCATATACTATATATTACATAGCACATACTTGTGCAAATGACATCTGGCCAATCAGTTACCCTGAAAGCCTTGATCCCCAGGTGTAAACCCTGCTCTTTGTAGAAGGGACCTTGTTAGTTTCTCTTCTGTATACAGGTTTATTCCTAGAAGCTTAGTAGATAGCATAATTTGATTGTTCTTTACTAGTTGTAAAGTGAAGACTAAGACTATGACTAGGCACGGTGGCACATGCCTATAATCCCACCACTCTTTGGAGTTGAAGTAGGAAAATCAAAAGTCAGCCTGGGCAGATTAGCATTTTATCAAGACTGTTTAAATCAATGAATCAGTAAGGAAAAAAAAAATACTAAATATGTAACACATCTGAAAGGCCTGGGTTCGGTCTCCAGTACTAAAAGAAAAGCAAGCAGTTTATAAAGAATGAAGATTAGGTCTGAGGATTTAGCTCAGTGGTTCTGGTGCCTGCCTTGCAAGCTGAAGGTCCCTAGTTTGATCCCCAGTAACCACATACTATAATGTGGGCATGGTGACTTATGCCCACTGGCAATCACTACCATACACCATAGTGCTGGGCATGGTGGCTCATGCCTCCTTTAATCCCAGCACTCAGGAGGCAGAAGCAGGAAGATTGCTGTGAGTTGGAGGCTCGCCTGGGCTACATAGTGAGCTCAGGGCCCGCCTGAACTACAAAGCAAGCCCATGTCTCAAAAAAAATAAATAAATAAATAAAAGAATGAGGACTATAATCTTCTAGGACATCTACAGTGGTTGATAAATAAGCATTTACATTATTTATGTTGTGATTGATTTTTAAAGGAAAAATATATTTTAACTTTAATGACTTAATTTATTAAAAATCCTTTCACATCTTCCTGATCACTGAAGTCACGTGTTATTTCATGGCTTAAACCCAAGACTACTTTTTCATTTGAAAGAAAGTGCCTGAGTTAGATTTTGTTCTGTATTCTTATTTGAGTTCTATTTGGGTCCATATTCTACACTGTTGCTGTAGAGATTGTTCTGAAATACAAAACTTACCTCGGTAGACGACTGCTTAAAAGACTAGAATAGCTTTAGAGGATGAAAGCTAAATCCTTTAGTGTAACATGCAGGACATAATGATCTGGCCTGCTGGCTTTCAAGAGTTATTTCCATCTTTGCTCCTTCATGTCAAAGTCTTCATACACTGGGTACCAAAGGATAGAAAGTGATCACTGCTGTATTCCTCGTCCTGAGTTGGAGCCCTTTCTCATTTTCAAGTGATTTGAATTAATAGTAGTTATATTTGGACAAGACAGCTGTATAGTATTCTATAATTTAAAAAAAAAAAAGACCAATGATAAGATGTGAATTTTTTGTTTTTCTTCTTTATAAAACAGGTAAAAGAAATCCAGGAAGAATTGGATAAGTTGAGTCCACATAAAATTAAACACACCAAGAAGGTATGATATAATTAAATTATGCTTAACATCTATTTATAAAGTATCTTTTCCATTGTTTTGTTAGTAATGCATATGGGTTCTTTGCACTGTTATTTCAGTGCTGGCAGCAACCTGTTAAAGACTGAGCACCTTAAATCTTCTGAATATTGAATTACTTTCTAAGGAATGGGTTCTGAACATAGATTCCTATTGTTGCTAGTAAAAATAACATGATAGAAGGAAAACACTGCCGCGCGTGGTGGCACATGCCTATATAACCCAGCACTTGGGAGGCTGAGGATCACTAGGAACCCAGTCAGAGCTACCAAGTGAGTTCAAGGCCATCCTGAACTATGTAGTGAGACCTTATTTCAAACAAAGCAAAGTAAAGCAAAACAAAAAAGGAAAAGTATTTTAAAACTTTAAAAATGAAGATTTACAATCCCTTAAACTGTGAAAAAGTTTGCACAATAGAAAGCACTTTACATAAAAGGCACACTACAGATATTGTTAAAGGTTGGGTTAACATTAGAAGTTTTGAAAATTGACATAATTTCTCACATCTTATTCCTAGTCCTGGGCAATGTCTAGGCTGGCGGCTGCCCATCGAGCAGCCATTCGGGCCTTACACATGTTTGTCACCCAGTTTACTGATCGAGGAGAGCACCCAGTTCCTGCTCGGTGTAGGGAACTGGGCAGCCTTATTCGTCAGCTTTCACTTTGTTCTGCCAAGCTGGATGCCAATCCTTCCATCCCTGATGTGGTTATAGATATCCTGCAGCAAATCGAGGTATGAAATTGACTAACTTATGATGAAAGAGTCTTGTTTTTTAAGCGGAGAAGTAATTCCTGTGGTCACTCAGTTTCAGTAGGACTAATGGAGAGTACAAGACAAAGCTGGTTCCTTATGAATTAAAAAGCTTTACAATCTGGTCTATACTATTATATTTCACTGCTTTGAAAATTGTTCATTTTAAGACAACTTTTAAGGCTATTTCAATAATGAATGAATAATTCATTATATATTGTAAACTTACAAGAAAATTTAAAAAAGATAACTCATAACAGGTCCAGTGATTTAGCAGAATGTTCTATTTCCTGACCATATCATTTAGTAGAAAATTTATTAGCATAGAAAAGGAAACAATAAGCACCCTTGGATCAGTGCTTAAGTTTGAATGTCAGTGTTTAATATAAATACATTTTAGAAAGAAGAACTATTTAAAGATAGATGTAAGCACAACCTTAGATCTTGAGATAAAACTACAAATTTCTGAAAATTACAAGTGGCATCAACTAGGTAGGAATAGATGGGGTTCTTAGTTCTCATTGCTGACAATGACGACAACAGTATGCCTTTGATTTTATAGTTCCCTGAAATTTGCAGAGTGCTTCCATGTAATTATGCCATTTTTTTCTCACCACAACACTGTACTTTTTAGTTGGATTCATTACTACTATGTTATAAATTAAGATTCTTAAAAAGTAGAAAAGGCCAAGAGGTGACACAATTACTTCTCTTATGATCTGGGAGTGAAATTCTGATTTTCTGTCTTCAGTGCTAGAGTTATTTCCACTATGCCATACATTTCATCCACAAATAAAAAGGCTATGTTAGTGTGACATAGTAAGCTATTAACTTACTAGCGAGAGAGAATTCTGTACTGACTAAATTTAAGAGCTCCTGCCTTTACAGTTCTATTATTCAGCAAATATATTTGTGATTTGCTTTGGTTACATTTGTGTAAGAAGAACTCAGAATCAGGAATGTTATCATCAGATACAGACAGTTGTTGAAGAGAACTCTTGGCAGTATATCAAGTCTTAGGATGTTTTTGAATGTATTCACAAGAAACATTTGTCAGACAAAATGATTTCATTTAGAAGACATACCTTCACAGTCTTTTTTTTTTTTTGGTGGTACTGGGGATTGAACTCAGGACCTTGTGCTTGCCATCCAGGCACATGACACTATTAAGCTAAATCCCCAGCCCCTCTTTGTTATCCTAAAAAAAGATTTTAAGAGATTATCTAGTGCTTCCAAATTTTGAGCAAGAGTACCTTTGATACGTTTCTTAAACATGGTATTTTTCTCCCTTACTTTTGAAAATAATAATGCAGGAAATTAGTCTTTCTTATTGATAATACTGTATCACTTTATAACATAATATCTTTTTATCAAAAGGTCATCTGAATTCTACCTCTGTAGCTGTGTTCATTTGTCCTGAATTTGTGCTGATGAGGGAGAGACTAGGCCCTCACTGCCCCATGTAGAGTGGATTGGTGCTATTAGAGAGTATGCCTTTTTAGGACAGGGAGACAGAGATCTCCTGCTATTGCTGGTGGTAGACAAGTGATCAAAGCCACCAGACCTGCTGAATTTCCTTTAGTTTAGAAAAAATGTATTTTGATTTATTAAAATGTATGTTTTCCCATTTAAAGCTACTTGAGTTTATGGGTTTCAGTTGAGAATTAAAATGCTTTTAAAGCATATAGCACTATATTTTGAAAACTATAGTTAGTTTCCAAAATGATTATCCTTAATTTTAAGATTCAGATTCCTTAAAAATAATCATGTTCATTACGCTGCATATTGGTTTCAGTGAGCTAAACAGGCAAAAGAACTTGCAGAAATTATTTTTATTAATTAACTAATTAGATACCCTAGATAATAAACGTTTTAAATTAACCATTAATCATTAAAGATAATGATTTCATAATACATTTCTCTAGAGGTCTTACTTCTTCAATTCTGTAACTAAAAGCCGTACTTGTACTTTTATAAGATAAACTAGGAAAATAATATGTTGTTTAATGGCAGGCTTTGGAATCTCTTCTGGAAAAGAAACTGTCACCCAAAAAAGTGAAGAAATGTTTCAGTGAAATTCAGAACCAATTTCCTATTGGTAGCCAAAGGACCCTAGAAAAATGGCCAAGGACATTACCAAAGAGTGAGAGGATACTCTGTGTAGCAAAGGAGACATATCCACAGGAAGCAAGTCGACCTTCAGTGGTAAAGAAGCTTCTTGTTGGTGTGTATCTTATAGTGTTTATTATGAGATGTTTTGTTCTTTGGAATTATCTGGGTTATAACAGTTACTGCCTTGAGGGAAAAACCAGGAAATGTTACCACTGTAGCTGCATTTTAACTAGAACCAATAATATCAACCAAGATGCTTCCTTAGGCTGGAGCCTGGAGTATTCTGTAGATGAGTGTGAAGAAAGTAAAATTCTCTTTTCTTGCATCATATTGTTCAGTTTACATATATGTGTGCATGGGTTGGGTAACTAGAGATCAAACACTGAGCCCGTACGTGCTAAGCAAGTGATCTAACACTAGGGTATACTTCCATCTTGTTTATTATATTTCAAAGATAGATGTTCACTACACCTATACATACATACATTTGATATATATGTCCTTTTTTCACATAAGTAGTAAATTCTTACTATTCCAAGAGGTAGAATTGCTAGGTTATATAGTTGATACATTTAAACAAAGTTCTAGGGCCGGGGAGTTAGCTCAGTGGTTCTGGTGCCTGTCTTGCAAGCGCAAGGGCCGGGGTTTGATTCCCTGGCAACCACATACAGTACTGGGTGTGGAGACTCACGCCCAGCAGCAGTCAGCACCACATACCACAGTGTTAGGCGTGGTGGCTCACGCCTGTAATCCCAGCACTCGGGAGGCAGAGGCAGGAGGATTGCTGTGATGTGAGTTTGAGGCTGAGCTCAGGGCCAGCCTGAACTACAAAACGAGACCCTGTCTCAAAAAAACAAAACAAGTTCTACCTGTTCACACCTTAAGAGTGGGCCTACAGTTATGTTTTAACTGGCAGTAACACTAGTATATATTTTCTCAGATCCTCGTCACATACTTAATATGATAAAATTTTTAAAATTTTCCAATCTCTTGGTGGAAAATGGTGTTTTACTGTTATTTTGAGTTCCTTGATTCTTAGTGAGTGTTATTTCTTTCACATCTTCTTTATCCATATTTATTTCATCTTTTGTGATTTAACTACTTGTACCCTTTATTTCCTTGTTGGATTGTAATTTTTGCTTATGGATGTGTAGAAGTTTTGGATCTTAATCTTTTTTTTTTGATCTACATACATCACAAATATTTTTTCCGACTTAATCACTTACTTTGAAATTCATGACTCTTTTCTTTGCTACAGAAAATTTAAATTTCATAGGCAAATTCATTAATCTTTCTTAACTAGTTAAATATTTGATGAGACAGTTTTCTTTGTTCTTTTTAAAAATTTTATTGATGGTCATTGTTCATCTTCCTGATGATGAGTATGCTCACCTTCTGGATGAGTATGTTAAAAATCCATGAAAAATGTTGTTGCAATTTTGATTAGTATTATATTGAGTTTATAGATTAATTGGAGAGTGACATTTTTACAATATAGTCATCCTAAATGTACATATAAATGTGTTATATAGTTTTCTTGTATGTTTATTCATGCTCTTCTATCATTTTTGTTCAGTTTTATAATTTTCTACATGTAGATTTTAGAAATTCTTTGCTAGATTTATTTCTAGTTTTTTATGTTATAATTTTTATTGCTGTTGTAGTCTTTTATTATGAAATTAGTTATTGCTCCTTAATGAAAACTTGGATTTATTTATTGCTCAAAAGCATTCTAAAATCTTTTTTGATACTATATTTTTGCTGGTTCTGAGGCACGCAGTTGAAGATTTTTGAAATTAGAATTCATTTTAAACTAATGATGTCTTATAATAATCCTAACATTTTACTTTTTTGTGTATGTGGTATGAGGATTGGTCCCAGGGGCCTCATACATTCTAGGCAAGCATGCTACCGTTGAGCTACATCCCTCAGCCACCTATAAACATTTTTAAACACTTTATAATCCCTATTGTTGGGACAGTATTATTAAACAAGAGAAAGTTATATGGGGGAAGATGTAAAGGAGGGTAATAGAGGGGATGGATATGATCAAAACATGTTGGATGCATTTATGAAAATACCACATTTAAACCCAATTTTTATATATGCACCAATAAAAATACATTGAAAATAAAATACTTATTGATGTATAGTGATGTTCATATAAATGTTTTTAGATTTGATGAAATAAAGTATTTTATTGTTAATTCTTATCTTTTTCTAGGTAGATTACATCACCAATTGTGTCAACAGATCTAGAAAGCTGATTTTCCTCTTTTTAAATATATATTTTTATTACTACAATTTTTTTTGACATACTGGGTTTTTTGAGGACATTTTCAAATATGTGTATAGATTTGTTGATCATATCCATTGTCACTGTTAACTTCCCTTAATCCCATCTTTGCTTCCCTATATTCTCCTTCCTCTTGCCCAATAATCTAATAATCTTCCTTCCACATTTTTTTGGTGTGTGTGGGGGTGTCTTTTGAGACAGAATCTTGCTGTGTAGTTTAGGCTGATTTTGAACTCACTCAGGTGCCCCGGTTGGCCTTGATCCCTCTGCCTTAGCCTCCCAAGTGCTGGGGGATTACAGGCATGTACCACCACTACTGACTACTGTTTATCTTATTATTGGTTATACAGATTAGTGGATTTCATTTTGACAGATATGTTGCATGCTCATGCCATCCTTTGATCATTTTCACTCCACATCACCCCCCCAACTAGTTTCATATTTTAGGAGGCTGTTTATAGTGCCTGTGATATATTCTGTTCATAGCAGGCAATCCATTCCATGATTGCCTGCTTTTACACTCCTCCCTTTTTCCTCTTGTCTAATAATAGTCTCTGTTCTACTGTTTGAGATTCCATGTGAATACTGTGTTTGTGTGAGTCTGGCTTATTTCACTCAATTTGATAGATTCCAGATCCATCCAGTTTTAGTTTTCCTGTTTTAATTGAAGTAGAACATACCAATAGAAAATACACTCAGCCTAAATTTACAGCTAAATTAATGCTAGAAAACAAAAACCTCTGTGTCGTTACTGCTTATGTCAAGAATAGAATGTTATTGCCACCCAAGAATGTCCTCTTACTCCTTCCCCTCCTGGTCTTTGTCACCTTGTTTTCCCACAAAGTACTATTGTGGTGATTTAAAACTTTTTATTTTATTAATGTTCTGTAGTGTTGGCAATTAAACCTTGGGCCACATGCATGCTAGGCAAGTCCTTTCCCACTGAGCTATATTCCGACTCCCTTACAGTGATGTTTTTCTCTCCTTATAGTACCCTGGTTTCAACCAGTTGTTTGTATGTTTTAGGCAAACAGTCTATTGCTTTTTATTTTGAGTCAGAATCTCACTAAATTGCCAGGTTGGCCTCAGCTTGTTCTGCCTACCCTCTTGAATAGGTAGTATTATAGGCATGTCCTACCACAGCTGGCCCCTTGTGATTGCATTTAATGCTATGTTTTGGTTTTTCTTGATTTAGAACTTTATAAAAATGGAATACACAGTAATATTCTTTGGGGACTGGCTTCTTTTATTTCATCTACAGTGGACCCTCCAGATACAAACAGCCTGACATACAACCAACTTGGGTTAATTACGTCAATTGAAGATTCATCTGTCCCTTGTTATCTATAATGTGTATCCAGATAAACATCCAGATTTCAGCTGTACTGACTTACAGTCAACTTGATTTACAACCAGCTCTTGAGAAATGATCAAGTTATAAGTCAAGGGTCAACTGTATTTGTGTAGCTATGATTAGTTCACGATCATTGCTGTATTCATTCCAGTGTATGAATATATCACAGTTTAACTATTTTATTATTTTAATCATTGAATTGTTTCCAGTCTTGGATGATTATAAACTATTGGTGTTACTGTTACATCTGTCCCTTAGTATATGTTTGCATGGACTTTTGTATGGCATGTTCCCAAGGGTATAATTGTTAGGTAGGTCATAGGTACATGTTTGTTTAATTATATTATACAAAACTTTCTTTTCAGAGTAGCTGTATTTTATATTCCTGCCAACAGTGTTTAAGAACATTGATTACTCCAGTACTTGTTATTCTTTGTTTTAAAAATTTTAGCCATTTGGTATATAAGGCTGTTGGGGTTTAATTTACATTTTCTAGATACTTTGTACTGTTTGAGTACTTTTTCATCTATTTGTAGGCCATTTAGGTATCTTGTGAAGGGCCAGTTCAGATCTCTTGCCATCTCTCTTCTCTGTCTGTCTGTCTCTTTCTTTTTCTCTCTGTTTGAAACAGGATCTCACTGTGTGGTCCAGTCTGGCCTTGAACTCACAACAGTCCTCTTTCATGGACTTCCTGAGTGCAGGAATTAGAAACATACATTGCATATCTGGCTCTTTCTGTATATCTTTTTTTTTTTTTTTTTTAGGTTTTTTTGAGACAGGCTCTCACTTTGTAGTTCAGGCTGGCCCTGAGCTCAGCCTCAAACTCACATCACAGCAATCCTCCTGCCTCTGCCTCCCGAGTGCTGGGATTACAGGCGTGAGCCACCATGCCGGGCTCTTTCTGTATCTCTTGAATCTCTTTGTCTTTTTTCCTTTCTTGTCTTTCTCTCCTCTCCTTCCTTTCGTCTCTTCCCTTCCTTCCCTCTCCTCCTTTGCCTTGGTTTGCAGTACTGGGGATGAAACCCAGTACCCAGTACCTGGTCATGCATGCTAAGCAACTACTGTACTATTGAGTTGTATCTCTAATTTTTCTCTTTTTCATTGATTTGTAATTATTTTTGTTTCCTTTCCTGTCCCCTCCTCCCCATTCCCCTTCTTTACAGTCTGCAAGCAAGATGTATCTCTCCATTTATCCAAGTTGCCTTTCTGTGGTCTCATTAATATATATGCACATGTGTGTATGTGTATGTTTGTGTATATGATCTTGTGTGTATTTCATTATATTTATTTCTTGATACATATATCTGTAATGTACTTACAAATGGTGTCTTTGAAAATTTAATTTGTAATGCTTATTGTTGCCACATAGCTGCATAGTTTTTATTTATTGAACTTATAGCAACCTTTATTTTTGTTTCACTTTGTATGTAATTATATCATCTATGACTAACCACTGACTTTATTTCTTCCTTTCAAATCTTTTATTCTTTCTTCAATAATTTTCTGTTTTTATTTGATCTATTTGTGGCTGATATAAAGATATATTAAGGTTTCCTGTGATATTGAGACTTTCTTAATTTTCACTTGCATTTCTGTGTATTTTTTCTTTGTTTTGAAATTTTGCTGCTATATATATCAGAGACCCTGGATTTCAGATCTCTTTTCATGAATATTATGTTACTATTAAACATTTCTCTTTATCTCTTTTAAGGTCATATTCACTTTGGATTCTGTTTTGTCTGGTGTTAATGTTGTTTCATCTAGTTAACTTGTCTGGCATTTGCTTGGAATAACATTTTCCATCTCTATGCTGCCTTTCTGTGCTCTTTTAGGAATGTTTCCTGTACATATTTTCTGGCTGGTTTTTGTACCCTATTGTAGAGTTCTATATTTAACCTTATATTTACTGAGGTCAATGACATGTTGAATTTTGTTCTACCTTACTTTGTTTTTATTTACCATGGTTTTTAATTATAATTTATTATATTATTGATCAAAGTTTTCCTGTTTAATTTTTTCTTCTGGTGATTTGAACATTATATATCAATCTATGCTTTAATTAATTTGTTAACCAGCTATTCTGTGGAATCTTAATAGCTTAGTACTTTACTTGTAGCACAAGTGTAACTGCAGAACAGAAAAAAATAGTTCACTCTGTCGTGTGTGGAGTTGCTTCACACAGAAAGTTCTCCCATAGTTCAGTTTCTGACACGACTTACTGGAGTCAGGTCCTGCAGATTGAGGGCCCAATTCCAAAAGATGCACTCACTCCTGTCTCTAGTCACAAGTCATAGTTTGTGACCAGCTGCTCTAAGTTGTGGCATGGAATGAATGGCTCACAGAATTCAGGAAACACTTTGCTTACATTTACTCTTTTATAGTAAGTATTTTATAGAGCATACAGATGAACAACTAGCTGGGAGAGTTCTGCACAGACAGGTATGTGGAAGTGACACAGCTTTCCTGGCCTCTCCCCATGTGCTCCCCTGGAACCTCACTATATTCAGCAACACAGAAGCTCTCCAAACCCCAGAGACTAGGGATTTTTATGGAGGCTTTATGTAGGCCTGGACAATTATAACTCAAACTCCACCCCTTCTGCTTTTGTCAGAGAATGGGGCGGGGAGGGATTGAAAGTTCCAGTCTTTGGACCTGCTTGGTTTTTCCTGTGACTAGCCCCCATCCTGAAGCCCACAATGATCATCTCTGAAACAAAGAACACTTCTGTGTTCTAAGAAGTCCCAGGAACGGGGATTAAGAATCACATGTTACCAACAAAAGATGTACCTAAGCTGCGTGTGGTGGCCCCTAACTGCTATCCCAGCTGCTAGGAAAGCTGTGGCTAGAGGCTTACAAGGTTGAGCTCAGCCTGGCTAGCATAACAAGACCTTTTTAAAAAACAATGTACCAGGGCCGGGGATATAGCTCAGTGGTTCCGGCGCCTGTCTTGCAAGCGCAAGGACCCGGGTTCAAGCCCCGGTAACCACATAACAATACTGGGTGTGGAGACTCACCCCAGCGGCAACCAATACCACATACCAGTGCCGGGTGTGGTGGCTCACGCCTGTAATCCCAGCACTTGGGAGGCAGAGGCAGGAGGATTGCTGTGATGTGAGTTTGAGGCTGAGCTCAGGGCCAGCCTGAACCACAAAGCGAGACCCTGTCTCAAAAAA
>PVIR01029696.1:0-20898 GCA_004026965.1 Petromus typicus | reverse complement strand
TGAAACATTTCATCTCAATATTTGTCTTATTTTATTAATTTATTACATAACAAATTCATTTAGAAGATGAAGCAGTAAAGCAGCTGAAATTTGCACTTGAGAACCATATTTCACAACATTTATTTTTACTTCTTAAGTTCCTTTCTCCCATTTCTATAAGTTCAAATATCAAGAACTGATTGGTTTATCTTGATTCTTTTTAAACAGCATTTTAAAATCACTTCATATGATATTTATCTCCTTTAGGTGTTTTCAAATTGATTTTTCCAAGGAAATATTTTCAATTCCAGAATTTGGTCAGGTTTTAAAGTCAAGCTAACAGGTCAGTATTTCCAGATATCTCTATTTCATTTCCTCAGTCATCTTGATGTCCAAGGCTGTTCAGTGCTTGTACTGTCCATGCAGCGTTGTTTTCTTTCTAAAATGCAGCTGTGGAACAGAAAGGAAGGACAGTTCCAAACTGATGACATAAAACTTTAGAGGAATGGTTTGTATGAAACTCTAATTGGCATTTTATATGGCATTTTAAAGGCAGTGAGTACTGCAAAACCATTAAGAGAATTGCTATTATGGTAAAAGTCACTTTAAGAGAATAAAATTACCCACCAGACTATTAACTCCAAAATATTTTCTTTGAACAAGGATAATCCATAATGATGTCTTTAGACTTTCATATTGTGATTAGAATTGATAATGAAAATGTTACAAACACCATCTCTAGGAGAACTGTGCTGTGTATTTTGTGAAGTCATTCTCTCTACTGGTTGGAGATCAGCTCTTTATGAGCCTGATGTGTTTCCTTTCAGTCTGCTTTGCTTTATTTTGACTTATATTGAAAGAATAAACAAATGTAATTTTAGGGCAAACTGAAATCTTCATAAGTATTAAATTCTATCTTCATTTTCTTTATTTCAAATACATTCTGTTGAATAACAGTGTTGCTTTTTCCTAACTTTAATTTGAATATTCTCTATTCTAGATTCATCCACTACTAATGGGGCATTCAGGGTAACACAGGTATAACGTGTGCCGAATTGCACTCTGGGAAATATCAAACCATGAGACTGACAGTCTGCAGCTGGATTCACTGGTTTGCTTTTAGTAACGGTAAAGCCTAGTTCTTGATGCATAAGGTTAGTGTGAATATTATTACCTCCTCCACTTTATTCTCTTGCACTTTGAATGTTGCTGTCTGTGAAGATAGATGAGTGTGTGAATGGACTTATATTTTGACCTGAGCAAATTAAAAGGCATATTAGAAACTGAACTAACCTTTATTTTTAAAAGGTACTTTATGTTACCTAATGTATTGATTAGTAGTTTTAAACCAAGGAGATAAGAAAATAAAAATAACATATAAAACAGTACTTACTTTCTTTTTTTGAATTAAAAATATGAGTTCAAGAACCTTAGTCCAAACTGCCTTAATTTCCCCTGGGGAAAAGAGAGTAAGCACTGGGGGATACTCAGCTTAGACCCTCTTCTGACTCTTGGCCATCTTTTGTGTCATAAAGTGGATTTCACTTCCTTGAGGTGAGCTGTCATTCACTTGAGTTGTTCAGCACTGCTGAAGAACAAGGAAAACGAGCTGGTAAGGGAATCTTTCTCCTGAAGGACTCAGAAGCCATTGGTGAACTAGTGAGATCAAGTTGACATAAAGTTAAGGACAGAACACCATTGTGTGGGGTCAGCAGTGAACAAGAAGCCTAGGAAGGCAAACAGTTGAAGTGGGCAAGGCCAGGAAGAAGCTCAGGGGTTATCACTAAATTGGCTTCTTGAGGACCTTACCGGGCGACCTTCATGGTGGTGTGGTACACAAACTCAGCCAAGTTGAGTGGGGCCCTCTCACCCTTAGTGCTTATTCTCACAACACCTGAAGTGAGCATGAGTCACCTATGATAGTAGCTGTGAACCTGAATGTTTCTTGAATAAGAGAAAGTGAGAACATGCTCCAAAGAAGGAGGAGAAGAGTTTTACAAAGCAGCTGGTAACAAAAAACATGTTTATATTTCAAAGATGATTCTATCAAGAATATGTTCAATGGGGCCGGGGAGTTAGCTCAGTGGTTCTCGCGCCTGTCTTGCAAGCGCAAGGACCTGGGTTTGATCCCTGGTAACCACATACCATACTGGGCATGAAGACTCACGCCCAGCAGCAACCAGCACCACATACCACAGTGCTGGGCATGGTGGCTCACGTCTGTAATCGCAGCACTCGGGAGGCAGAGGCAGGAGGATTGCTGTGATGTGAGTTTGAGGCTGAGCTCAGGCCCAGCCTGGACTATAAAGTGAGACCCTGTCTCAAAAAAAAAAAAAAAAAGAATATGTTCAATGTATAAAGATAGGCAGAGCCGAAAGAAGCATAACAATAATTGTAATGAGTTATGTAGGCTTTTTTCGTATTTTTGTGTGTGTCTATAGATAAGTACGTGATTAAAGTTTTAGAAAAGAACTGTAAACTAAAACCTTTGAGGGTGAGACTTAAAATCACAAAGTAGGAAAAGTTCTTAAAGTAGATTTCTAACTAACATTCACTCATGATATAGTTCAGTTAAAGAGAAAGGCAAGATTGCCACACGGGAGTAACCCAGAGGTCAAGATGGCTAAAAAGTAAAGTTCCTTATAGATATATCACAAAACCAGCCCATTTCGTTCCAGTTCTGGGCTCCCTACCTGATTCAAGCCAAACTAGAAAGCAGAAATTTTGGCAAGAATTCAGAGAAGAGCTGTAAAGATTATTAAAGACAAAGACATAGGACCTACTATGTAAGATTCAAATGGAACTTTATAAATCCTTATTTATTCTTTCAGGATTCATGATGACTCATGTGTAGCTGCATAGTGGGGAAGTAGGGCTGATTCCACAGTTGAGATTATAATTGCCTTCTAACACAAATATCCAAACTTGCCTCTCAATGCAACATCTTCATCAAATATTCTTTTGTTTATTTATCCCTGCTGCCATGGGAGGAGAGAGAACTCTGGCAAAAATGTGGTGGTGTTTAATGACTAGCTTTCTGCAGCAAGAACAGAAAGAAAAGAAATGTGCCAGCCCATTTGTACTGTGTAAGCAATACAGAAGTTAGTTTAAACAGAAGTTGTCATGGGGGGCTATAGAATCTACTTCTCGGGAGAGTTTAAAAATAGGCTGAGCCCGCCTGCCTGTAGCAGAAGAAGGCTGCAGCCTGTGGAGTAGCTGGAGCACGGCCCTGGCCTGCTCAGGCTCCCTTGTACCTCGGAGAGTCTATAGGCTAAAACAATGTCTGAGGAGGCCTCGGGGTGAGCCACAGTCACGCAGGTTTATTTCTGACTACATTTCTTTCTGACCACATGGAATGCAGCGTACGAGCAAGGGTGGGGTCAGAATGTTCCCTGTACCACGCTCCCCTGGCATGGCCAGGACAGGCTGTGCCCTGTAGCAGACTTGTGGGCTAGCTGGAATCCCCAAAGCGGCCAGTTATCCCTGAGCGATGGTGCTCTCGGGAGTGGCTGCGTCTCTGTGTGTGTATGTAAAACAGTGTGAGTGAGACTAACTGCAGAAAGAATTCAGTGAACAATCAGAAAGCATGTGAGGAGCCTCTCTTGTGCTGTCGTTCTGATATGAGACTCTAACCCAGCATTTGAGTCTGAGGTTAGATCCTAAGGTGGAACTTTCATGGTTTCTGAGGCCTGTTAATTGTGGTGGGCTTTTCTCTTCTGGAGGATGAGCCAGGTCCCAGGCTCCCAGGGCTGCGCTGCCGTGGCCCGTGCCTCCCGAGGACTGAGGAGGCAGCAGAGTTGACAGGCACAGAGGTGGCTTTAAATACCACACACCAGTCATCCGGGGTGGCTGTGTTGTTGCTACTGTGCTTCCCCTTCAGCAGAGCAAGTGGTGAGCGGCCAACAAACAAGAGTTATGCTGAGTGCTTTCCAGAGAAGCATTTCTTTTGGAAAAGAGTTTTATCCTAAAATATTTTGCAAATTTATTTAAGTATTATATCCAAGGAAAGTAACTGAAGTACCATCTCACACAATTACAGTCAGTACAGAAGCCACCTTTTCAGATATCGGGTCGTCTCAAGAGGCCTCTGCCAGCTGGGACCTGACACAGCCACCGGTGTCCTGGCTGACCTGGAACTCTGAGCCCAGGAAATTTACAAACAGGTGGTGGAGATATGAGTGGGTTCTTTTCAAATTGTGCTTTCTTCCTTGCCTCCATAAATGCTGCTTTTCTAAAAGGTGACATTAGTTTTCTTTAGGGAGAGGAGTCATCCCCTCCCAAAGGCTGGGCGGACCCATGAACAGAGCTGGCCTGAAGGTCACAGACTGTAATCTGCATGGAGGACGCCACGGGGTGCTCATTGACATCCTCAAAGGGGAACAGCATCAACAATCAATGCGGGAGACAGCATACTGTAGATTTATGGCTTTGATTTTGCGAAGGTCCGGGATGCCCAGTGATGTTTCCCCGCACTCCTTCTGCATGTAAATGCTTTCTGGAGGATGATTTGAGCACACTGCTAGGATACCGCCTCTACTCCCCGGAGCAGAATCCTCTGAAGAGTTGCCGAGGCAGAACTGAAATCTCGGCTCGCCTCACAGAAGCCGCTGTACTGGCCGCTGATGATGCCGCTCACAGAAGACGTTGCTCCTTTAACTCGGGGCTTTAATGGGAAGTTTCTAAGCCCGAGACAACAGCTCTGGACCTGGTGCCATTCGCTGCTCATAGCCACCCTAGCCGACTGCTTCAGCACAGCGTGGTTGGGAAGCATGGAAACTACAGAGGCTGCTGACTACCTGTAACTGTTCCACCGGGAAATGGAGAGAGCGCCTGCTCAGCCAGACCCAGGTACTCGACCCTCACTGTGTCTCTGATGAGCTGACTAATTAGATGTCTTCCGGAACTTTAGAGTTTATGCATGAGCAGTCATCATGTAGCTGTCTTTGACTCCAAGTTCTGAATTTAAATTTAGCTGTTAAAAGTCTAATTGAACAGCCACCGGGGAGAGGTAAGCTGTGGGGATAAGTGGAATAACACCTTTATCTTTAAAGCGTGCCTCCGTGTATTACAGTACGGATGTATGTACAGAAGTATGAAAGCAGGGCTGTTTTTCTCTCCTAAGCTGCAGTAAATTGTTCTTGGAAGCTGTTTGCTTAGTACCACTTCCTTTTTTCCATTCACCTAAACCGTCCAAGGTCCTAACACGGTACCGGGGGTGTTGTGATTTGTTTACAAAAGATCAGAACTTGACAACTGCTAATGAGAATGCAGACAGTCCCTCGCTGCTGAGCCTTCCGAGTCTCTGCAAGCAGACTTTCTGCTATAAAACACAAGAGGAAAGAGACAGAAAGCCAGGGGGAACTATGCAGTTTATTATCTGAAGTGAAAAGTCCCAGCTAGTCATTAACTGGTGGTGCCTGTCTTTGGACCGCACCAGTCACGCCCCGCACCCGGCGGTGCTTCTCCAAGCTTCTCACCAGGGCTGCGTGCAGCCCTCGCCTGTGGGTTACTCTAACACTCGCAGGCGGATTTTAGGAGGAAGGTAAAGAGAAGGATGAAATACAGCTGAGGATGGGATGTAGGCTGAGGGAGAAGACTGCCCAGCAACCCGGAGGTGGGCGGTAGTGAGCTGGGAAGGACAAGGCCACCCCCCAGCCCGGCGCCGCGTCTGCAGGCTGACTTTGCAGGAAAGAGCAGAGAACCGGCCTCCTGGTGCAGCGGCGCGGCTGGACCTGCTCCACGAAACTGCCTGTTGGCATGCAGAGCTGGCACACTCTCGTGTCCTAAAAACTGCATCTTGTGGGCTTTCTAGTAGCCTTGGCCTATTTTTTGAGAGTAAACAAAAAGAATACCCACCCTTAAACACTTTGAATTTGGAAGCATCAAGGCTATTATATTGGAACAGTAAGACTTTATTTGGAAAAATCTGTAGGTACTGTCATGTATTTCTGTGAGCCAAAAATAAAGTGTGGGAGTAATTTAAATGCATGAAGCCCCTGAAAAAAGGCAGAGAATCTTTACCTGAAGTTCTTGGCCAGACATGAATTGTTTGGATTCATATGAACCATTCTGTATCTTTGCATATTCATCCTGGAATGCAAGCTATGGTACACTGGGCAATATGAAGAATTTCCAAAGATTTGTAAGGGAGGAACTATTGCTCATGTAGTGATTGGATCATTTAGATAATGAAGGAGCTTATGAGAAGAGCTCACGATTGCTGGCAGAGAAGCATACAGGGTCGCCTGCGAGGCCTGCACATCTAGAAGAGTGGGGCGGACCTGGAGAGGCTCTAGTTGTACAGACAGGAATGCGCCTCAGCTTGCTTGAGCTCTGAAATGAGAGAGTGACTCTAGGCAGCCCCGGCCTCGGGATGTGCGTTACTGCACCGGTGGCGGGTGGAGTCGCCATCTCCGAAGGCAGCAGAAGGACTCGGCTCTCGGGGAAGCGTGTCGCTGCTGCTGTCCGCGAATGCGGCCCTGCCTGGCTCATTCTTCCCACCCTGCCATCCACAGATGTGTCTCACCAGTCTGCCAGGTAAACACGAGCACAGTACACAGGATGTCTTTGTAGAGCAAAGTGTTCTGTCAGCCTAAACTGGAAAAGCCCAGGAGTGTTCTTGCTCCACAGACAGGCTGTTTTTACACCCACTTTTCATAACATGTCAAGTCACATATTTAGCTTTCTGGCCTAGAAGGTTTAAAAATTAGGTCTGGTAATTACTGGTGGTTTAGGAATACTTAAAATACAGGCAGCGTTGCTTCACTGAGCACTATCTGCCATTTACCCACAGCAGGGAGGGCATTCCAGCCCGAGAAAAACTTGGGATACTTGGATCTAGTACCTTCAGGGGGTAAAGATGAATACTGTACTTTTGATAACTGATTGGTATGATTCTGGGCAATTGACTTATACATTTTCATTTCAATTTCAATTCTCACTTTGCCCAAAAGTGAAGAAAGAACCTTCCTTCATAATCACTGCTTTATCAAACCCCACCGTGTGCTAGGTAGCTGCCCAGAGCTGTACCCCCACAGCCATGATCCCTGAGCCCTGTCCCATCAAGGTCACCATGAAGAGAAGGTGGCAGAATCCAGTGGCTGTGTTCCCAAGAGCAGTGTGCCAGATGCACATAATTGATCCTGTTGCTATCATTTAAAAAAAGAAGAAAATAAATGTCATTTTGTTAAGATATATTTTTTTCATAAAAAAGTGTTTTTCCTTTCTGTAAAATTGGCTAATGAGAGGCAAATAAAGTAAAATATCCTGAGAAATGTACATACTGATAAGATAGTTTGTGTGTCAGACATTAGGATTTGCTGTATTTTAAATAGTTGCCTCTCCTCTCTCTCTCTCTCTCTCTCTCACACACACACACACACACACACACACACACACAGATTCTGTAAGAAAGGACTGACTTCACCAATAGAAGGTAACTGCTCATTTCTAGCTGGTTTTTTTGTTTGGGACTCTACCCATTAGCATTGAGGCCAAGGAAAACTGAAAGAGCCGAAGAACTCATGAATTCTTGTGACTATCAAATGTCACTGTAGCCTGGATTAGCTGTGATTTTTTAGAAACAAGATCTGTTTCTAACACAATGATCTGATATCTCAATTGAGTCAAAGGATGTTTTTTTCCTCATTATATCAGTAGATGGAAACTTAATTTTTTACTTCAGTTTTCTGGACTGTGAGGGGCTAGAACTGTGAAAGAACCTCTAGTCAAAGAGGCAATGTATTTCACATAAGAGTACCAATAAATTAGAGAGTCAACAGCCCCAGAATAGCGAGGAACCTCTGAAGGTGCTTGTTGTCTAACAAGGGAAAGGTGACAAACACTGTGACCGCTTGCCCCATGACCACTGCCCAGGTGCAGGTGATGGCTGGAGACAAGAGTAGAAAGGCGCCGTCCCTCAGAAGGAGAGAGGAAGACATCCCTCTCATCCTCTCATCCTCTCCCTCCAGAGAGGAGACATTAGCGCTGACCTAAGGGGAGGAAGCAAAGGCTGGGAGAGGGAGAGGAGAACAGGGTGAGCTGCGAATCCGGGCATGTGCAGACACAGGCTTAGGTGGAGCTGAGGGGCGGGCACACTGGAGACATTTCAGGTGTCCCAGGACTCAGTCATGTGAATGTCTACTCTCACAAGTCCTTCGGGCAGTTTAGTGGAGGTCAAGTGCAATTTTCTGCTTGTTCCTTTCTGAACATACGAGGATAAGTTAGTATCTTAGAAAATTGCACAGAACTTATGTTTCACTTTGTGGTCCAAACTACATCAGAGCATCAGGGCCGCAGGCGGCTGTGACACTGGGAGAGACAGGCCTTTGGAGAAGGTGTAGCAAGGTCTGGACTAGATGGATGACCGGGATACAGGGTGTGGAAAGTGCTGGCGGAGGTGGTGAACATTCTGACGGTGCCTAAGGTGAGTGGCGAAGGGTGTGCGTGGCCGTGGCTGCAACGTCCGGCTCTGGGGCCTTCAGCTTCCTGCTGTTGGCTTTTCAGAGTTCAGGAGCGTGCCTGGAGGAAAGGTGTGTGTTATGGTGTCTTAACGAGATCTTCTAATTAAGATTTTCTTGGTCCAGTATTAAAACTAGACTTTATTTCCTGAGCACACACAAATGGATCTGGCAGAGGAAAGACACAGCCGTGCTGCGTGATGGGAAAAGCCAGTCAGGACTAAAATACTGCCGTGAGTAATTGGTTCCTCTTCATGCTTAAAATAACTGTCTTTTGTTATTAGGAGCTTTGCAGTGCTCATGTTCAAATCATCTCAAAAATTTGCTTGCCAGAATTTCATTGTTTGTCTAAAGATCTCATTATTCAGCTCAAAGTAATCATGAACATTTTCTCAGAACAGTTTTTACCAAAAAAGGACATTGTACTTTAAGACAAGTGGTTTAAAAATTTAGGTGTCTGATTATTTCTGCGCTATGGTAATGAAGTGATTGTTTTTTTTCTCTCCTTTATATCTGATGTTTCCTTCAACTTAAACATGGAGGGCAGCTTTCTAAATTTGTAAATTAGTTATTAGCTGATTGGAAGTTTAAAATCAAGAAGGATCTTCTAGGGCTTCCAACAGTCTTAAATAAAATGGTGATGTGGTTAGCATCGGTTTCTCTCCCTCTCCCCACGGTTTCTCTCATCCTCTCCTTTTTATGCCCATCTTTCTTTCCTCCCCAGGGCTCCTCATGGCGCCTGTATCTGCCCCTATCCTTTCTGAAGTCAAAAGATCTTCATTTTTACTAAGTACATTTCCCCTCCTCTTGCCTTTCTATCAGCCAAATTTCTCCATCCTTCTCATGAGGACAGTCCTCACAGATAAATTCCTGCTCAGAGGCTCATGTGACCATTTCCTTTGTAAAATGCTACAATTTAATAGAGGACTTTGATTACTGGACCCAAAAAGTGACTTTAGTAAGAACTTGGGCACCTGGAAAGCCTGGAGAGGAAGGCCCGCAAATCGTCTCTATTTGCTCATCAAGTTGTTTCTACCAGGGCTTGTGATGAAGGGATTATAAATGTATTTGAGCAGCCTTGAGAGTGTGCAGTCAGGCTGCAGAGAGAGTTAACCACACTTTACCTCTGGACTCTGTATGTGTGTGTGTGTGTGTGCGCGCGCGCATGCACGCGTGTGTCCTGGGAGGCATCCTCATCATCTTTTACCTTTTTATTTTAACTTACCGAGTGTATTGGCACATTTTAAATGGAATTTCTGATCACATTCATCATTGAGGCCCCCCCACTCTTGCCTTTTAATCAGAAAAAGGGTAGTAACATGAAAACTCATTGTGAAGCCATCTCAGTGGTTTTGATGCCTGTGGAGAAGCCGAGCCCTTGTCTCTTACAGGAAGACTGGAATGGAAAGTGTGTCAGAGTGTGGTCAGAGCAGTCATCTCTTACACAGGACTGTCCATCGCGGAAACCCCTAAAGAGATAGCGTGCCAGCTTTCAGTCCTGAGCTATGGTTACACTTGGGAGGTGTGAGATATTGATCTAGGAGAAAAGGAGTTGGCATTTTGCCCTATGTGGAGGAGAAGGCAGAGAACACTGCTTGTAGCTGATAAGAAGGCTCTTATCAGGTAGGCTCTGGGTGGGGGAATGCCAAGCCAGTTAGCTGGCTGTGACCAGGGGCACATTCTCACAGGCCCTATGGCCTCTTAACCAGTTCTTCCCTCTTTTCTCTGCACTTCACAGATCCCAAAATCCTTATATTGTACATTTATACAGTTAATGGGCTTTGACTTTCCTACATTCTTTGTTGGGTTATGTATTGTTTTCAGAAAGAATTTTCTGGACAGGCACACTGTGTCAGCCCCAAAAAGCAGGGAGTGACTCTGTTTTTATTGGGTTGAAGGAGAGGGATTCTGGTAAACTAGCCAGGGAGGCGAAGGTCAAAGCAGGCAGGGTCCTGTGGATGGAGACAGGCGAGAAGGACATGGCGGGGATGGTGAGGATTTGCCTCCTCCATTATTAGACATCTTCCCTTTGTGCCAGAACTGGAGAAACTTATAACTGGAATGATTAAGGCCAGAGTATTTTTGGTGGCTACAGATGGCCACGATCTGATGTGCCAAGAAGGCTGCATAAGAGGCAGTGGCCACACTGCTGGGTCCCCCCTCCCGAGCTCCAGAGGGGACCAGTACCAAAGCTAGCACAATGCTTAAGAAGAAGCAAATTGAAACCAAACCCACTCACGGGGTCTATATTCTAACAGGGCTTATTTATTTTAAAAAAAGTAGTTAAATTGTATCCCAATCTTGCTTTAAAACCAATATAAATCATAAATGAATGTTGAAACTACTCTAGACCTTAAAAAAGTCAAGCTGGATATGTTGGCTAAGGCCTGTATTCCCAGTGCTTTGGGAGGCTGAGGTAGGAAAATAGCAAGTTTGAGTCTATCTTATTAACTTATCAACTTGGTAAGAATTTGCTTTTACAAAAGAGAAAGAAAGAAAAGGCTTAGGAATGTTTGTAACAGTGTGAATTCCCTGAGTCCAATTCTCAGTGCTGAAAAAAAAAATCAGTGATAGGACTGCAAAGGACCTGTGAGCCTCAGGTTGGTCTCACCTTCCTTTCAAGTACTAGTTGTGATCAGCCTTAAAGATGAGATTTTGAACTGTGATTTTTGCAGACTCACACACTATCTGTTAGGCTTGTTAACCATGCACGGAAGGTGCAATGACAAGCTAACTGAAGAATGCTGTGCTGATACTTCAGCTTGGGCTTGGCTGCTCACTTGCATTGAGCATAATTATTTGGATGCATGTGAATTCATGCAGGTGGCTACTGTGCTACATAATTTTCCTTACACATTTATCATGACTTTTGATATGGCACTACCTAATACGTGCACTTTTCTTTACCAAATTTGATTTACTTCAGTTCCTATAGCTTTAATTGACCTTTGTATATTGTTTGTCTTTTAATCAATCAATAATATTCTAATGTCTCAGTTTTTTCCCCCAGTAAATTATAAACAGTGATAAGTTGTTTTTTTTTTCTTCTCTTTCTCTCTAGTAGTAGTCTTAAATGGTAGAAAGCCACTGTTAAAAAAAAAAAAACTATCCTTTTAAAAAACATGCAATAAATTCTTTTTCCTCAGCTCAATTCTCTAGGTGTTTCTGTGGGTCAAGTGTTGAACTTGGTCTTTGTTTTTTAAGAAGAAAGAAAAAACAGCAGGGCTTGATGATTTGAGATTCTGAGACACTTTATTCTCCCTTGGCTCTATCAACAGGAAAGAGAAGTAGAAGCATTATAGCTACTTAAGTCAGGTCTTAAGTGAAGCAAAGCTTTTTTGTCCTTCTCCCTCTTCATCTTTATATACCTTTCAAGAGAGTTTTTATACACATTCATCATTATCATCGCACAGTGTGATAATGCAGACATTCCTAATGTGCTTTTACAGCTTCCTGACCTCTTCAAGGCCACCGGCTCAGTTGGCAGTGCAGAGGAGGCCAGAGCCTGCAGCGGAGAGCCTGGAGCCCTTCAGGGTTTCCATACTGAGGACCTTGTCTGGCCTGATTTTCTTTGCACCAGGCTGTACCGGTCTCCGCTTCTGTGCAGCCTCTAGCAGACTGGCTAATGCATATCCAGTGTGGCCAGTCCTGGCTCGTGGCGGCCTTGGTCAGTGGTCCCAAGGTGAGGGTGATGAGAGAGTAACATCACTGAGGGAAGCCAGAGCAGACCTGGCAGACAGGCTGGGGCTGGACGTTAAGTTGATGATGCACCTCAAGAGCGGCTTTATTCGTCCATTTCTCATCTTCTGTCTGATGCTTACATTTTCTGCCCATCCCTCCTTGCCTGAGTGGCCCTTCCGAGGATGGTCGGGTTATATCACACAAGGATGAAATATTCTTCATAATTATACAAAATGAAGCATCTCTGGAGCAAGCAAAAGCTAGTTTACAGATTTCTCTCGCCTGAAAAACATGACCATCAATCTAGAAAATAAATTGCTATTTGATGGTTGTTCCTTCTCTTTCCCTTTCTTCTTCCTTCAAGATAACTCACGCTTTCCAGAGTGTAGTCGCCATGATCTCACCAGATTGATGATGGAAGTCAAGGGGACCAGGAAACCCCGTGCTCTGCCGTCACTGGACAATGGATGGAGAACCACCCACCCCTTCGCCCCTCCTGCCCCTTGGGAACGTGTCATCGGACTCTGCCATGTCTCTGGAGCAGAAGACGACGTTTGTTTTTGTGATTCTGCTGTTCATTTTCTTGGGCATCCTCATTGTCAGGTGCTTCCGGATCCTTCTGGACCCGTATCGGAGCATGCCGACCTCGACCTGGGCTGATGGGCTCGAAGGCCTGGAGAAAGGCCAGTTCGACCACGCCCTCGCTTAGCGGGACGCAGGGGCTCGGCTCCTGAGGGGGGAAGTGGTTCGTGCCTGCGCACGGGTTCCTTTTAGTTAATATTCTCAACAAATCAAATTTCAACATTTTCTGGACTTCGGGCCACAATCTGTTATTCTATAAACATAGAGCTGAATTAAAGATGTTTTATTTGAGAGTGCTGGAAATGAATGTTTATATTACTAACTCAAAATAGGAAAGTTGAAATGTCTCTGTTTAGTCAGTGAATGGATACCGCTGAGCGTGGGACCGAAATCAGGAGCATCGGTACTGACATAGACTTTGCTCTGAAACAAAGGATTTGCCACAGATTCACCAGACCTGAGAATTCGAGGCTAGAGTGGCTCAGTTCCGGATCAGGCAACAAGAGGAGCCCGCCCTGCTCCGACCGACGATCACCGGTTGCCTCTCTGCTTGCTTTCGCACAGGGGCACCTGGGTCCTGCACACAGTGAGGAAGCCTGGTCTGGGGACCGCCATGATGCTTTTTTCCCCTCTGAAACAGAGATACTTGGAAGCAATGAGAAGCTTAGCAGAGATGTTTCTGTCCTTGGTAAATATGAATGAGGAGAATATTTTAGTTTTCTAATAAAGCTGAATTAGAAGGCTACAGAGTTCCCAACTGCTTGCCAGGCCTCTCACATTCTCTTATTCCTAGTGATGACATATATAGAAATAGCTACACATAACTGGAATTTCTTTATATGAATGATTAAAACAAGTATAGCTTCATGTTATTATTTTTAGTAAAAAGCCAATTGTAAGAAAGAAAACTTTTACAGCTGTAAGAGGAAAATGCACTTATGACTGCTGAGAGTCACCAAATAAAACTTTGGAAGAAACAGCAATGTCTCTTCTCATTTCCCAAGATTAACACGCTGGGAGTGTGCATCATCTCGAATCCGAGGCTTCACATTTTCCTGAGAGAAGGGAAACAAAAGCGGAGGGCATGAAAGGTCGTCTAATCCATCCTTCTCCCATTTCACCAAGGGCTTCCGCAAATCATCCTAAACACATTAAAACTTGTTCTAAGCATTACGTCCATCGACACAGACAATGTGAACGCCTCACTCTCATTCTTACTGGAAGGAAAACCTTCTCTCTGAACCAAATCCCTTTATCCGTACTTATAATCTGTCTTCCAGTCTTCGCCACAGTTGATTACCATATTTTATTGTACAAAAACCTTTAAAAGGTTAGCTAAGACCAAAAAGGCAAACTTCAATAAGACATTTTTAAACATTTTTTTGTGTGCCCAGCCACCTAGATTTCTCCTCCCCCATATTCCTCCTTGTTTTCCTAATAAAAGCTGTATGAAAATATACTTGGCAAAAAGTTGAACCTTTAAAAGAATATGACTGAGTAACTTCTAGTATACTCACGATTTCTGGAAGCATCCATATCGAATGCAGAACACTGTTCTCCCTGAAGTCACCCAGCCCTCCCCTCATCCCCTGCGCACTTTCTGCTCCCACGGGTTGCCAGTTCTGGACAATCCAGGGAAGTGGAGTTACGAAGCACGCGGTGTTAGAGCCTGACTTCTCCCCTAGCACGTTTTCAGGGTTCCTCCACATTGCAACACGACGTGCATTACTTTGTCCAGCTCGGTGATCGTCGGTTGGCTGAACGTCCCACGGTTGGTTCCCCCCCACCCCCGCGGTGCCGTGGCTGACTACTGGCTGCTGTCACTAACATGCTGAGGACGCTGGTGTCAAGTTCTCGAGAGGACCTGTGTTCTCAGTCCTCCTAGGGAAGTACCTAGATGTGGATTTTCTGCATTATGTAAGTGAGAGTTTGTGTTCTTTTCTGCTGTTCAGGAGATGGGGATGAAAAGATCACCAACTGCAGGCCAGCCTGGCCACACTTGAAACATAAAAAGAATAGGGGATGTAGCTCAATGTTTCCTGCATACAATCCCTGTACTGAAATGTGCTCTGTGAGTCATGACATTGTTTCCCTATTTCCTGAGAGTCTGTACAGCCCTCCTCGAGCTGGTGATATTTTTCCTTTGAGCCTGGAGTTACAAACTCTAAAGAGGCACAAAGGGTACAGTGAGCTTTTGCTTTTGGCTTTAACCTTGCTGAAGAGATAATAAATGATCAAAGTCTGTGACTGAATTATTGTTCACATAATGATTCCACAGCTCTATGACATCAGAGTCACCCAACGAGCTTTGTATGTGCAGGGGTCACTTGCAGCGACGTGTCTTCCAGGTTCTTCTGGCCTTGAGCAAAGAAGTAGAGGAAGCAAACCAAAAATGTGCTGAAAGTTTATTTCACAAGTAAAGAGTGAGAGAGTAGGTAACAAAAGGGACTCTGCAGAGTAGAGGCCAACAAAACAGGAAAGGAGAAAAAGAGCAAAAATAAAAGTACATCCACATCTAGATGATACGCAGGGGTGGCTTTGTGAGTCCTGATGATGGGTGTCTTGGGGCCCCGTCTCTATGTCACCCGTAGCTCATAGGCATCAGCAAGAGGCTCTCCACACAGGGTCCTGTCTCATCTACAGGTGCTGTGTGTTCCCCAGCCAGCATTGCCAGGCCCTCTTCCTATCTCATATTTACTCGTTTTTTTTTTTTATTATAAATGTAATCATGGTAAGAATGTATCAAGCAGTATGGACTAATATAAGAAGAAACAGTCACAATTCCATCACATGAGGTTGTCCTAAGGCCTCCATTTCTCATGGGAGTTTGTTGGACATGGACACAGCTTTTCATCTATAGGGGTTGAGTCCACAAAGCTGGGTTAGTGAGAAACACGCTAGAAGATCAGACACCGGAGGGATGAGTCGAGGCCAAATGCTGGAGGAAACGTCCAGGAGTTAGCTGCGATACCACTGGTCTAGGAGTTTAGTACAGAGCCTTATGCGATGTCAGTTATTACTGCAAGATAAATTAGATCGTGACTGAAGAGGACGGAGGCGTTGCAGGGATGTGCAAATGTGGGGGGGCGAGGAAGCCATAGGTGAGGAGAAGGCAGCATGCCGGGGTGCTGGGCTGGGGCAGAGCCAGTGTGGAAGAGCCTGGGGGCAGGGGCTAGCGCTCTGAGGGAGGCAAAATGGGGCTGGACCTCAGAGGGTTCCAGCTGGAAATCTAAGGGCTGCAGACACTGTGGACCTGGGGAAAGAGCGTCGTGTGGAGTGGGGAACAGCCCTCAGTCCTGCCCCTCCTTGGGGCTGCGCTGGCTTCCATTTCTATACTGGGAACAGACAGAAATAGCCCCCTGCCCTCTACACGGCCTTTAAACTCAGGCATTGGCAGCAAGGGCCACGGGACTCCGAAGTCTGCTCATCTTTCTCCCCTTCATTCCCACTCTATTTCTGGTTTTTCTTCTCAGTTACTGCGCCTCTGCCAGCCTTCTCTGCCCTCACCCCTTGTCCTGAGCACCATCGCAAGCGATGAAAAGTGTTGGGCTGCTCAGAGTAAATCGATCCCGTCGCTGAGAACTGCTAATTCTCTGTTATACTCACTCTCCGATGCTGGAGTGAGTGAGCAGCATTTTCTCAAAAGGTCACAAAAGCCTTCTCTGCCCCAACGTTCTGGCCGCAGGAGTAACAGTGCGGCACTTTTCCCATCTTACAAGATATTTATAACAAGTACAACTGGCCTTTGCTCTGTATAGCTGCATCTCAGGATGAAAGAGAAAAAAGCGTTTCCAAGGTCAGTCTCTAGAATCGATCTAACTTTTGACTCAGAAAAATGAAGCACCTTCTTTCATAGCCCGAGTGCTGACTCATAAAGCCATCTTTGTGTCCTACAAGAGAACGCACGTTCAAGACTAACATCTCTCCCTGGAGGAGGCCTCTGAAAACACTGGGAACGCTAAGTAAAGCAGCTTGAACTTGGCTATGATGGAGGTGAACTTGATTCCTGCTGTTCAATTAATAAACACTCTAAGAGAATTCTTTTGCTATTTTAAAGGGTTAAGGCTGAGGCAAAATGAACCATAATTTTAGAAGGCAAAAGTTAGCTTAAATGTTTGCACATGCAGAAAAACGGATATTTTGTTCCTCTTTTGTTGGCTTTGTTGCACAGTGTTACACTTAGTCTTTAAAGTTTTCATATTGTAAGTATATTGGTAAAATTGGTGTGATGCAGAAAATTCACTTATCCAGCATAAATCATTAAAAATCTACTTACAAGATAAAATTTCCTAGAACTGCATGTAAAATATATTGAGATGCAGTTGCTTTTAATAAGTCTTCTAAGAAAAAATCATTTACTGATTGAAGTAGCAAAGTAATGCCATGATCCTCAAAATATAAGAGCCCATGTAGTTATTCAAATATATACAATCCAGGATTTGACTGGCCCATGCCTGAAGAGATTATTTGCCTGTTTAGGAATAGAAAGTGGCTTACATTGTAAGTTTTCAGCTTTATTTACAGAAACTGTTTCCAACCACATGTGTGCCCTGCAGCTCAGAACCCTCCCCGTCCTGAAGCTTGTTTCATTTGATGAACCTGAGTTGAGCACTTCAGCTGCTCCGGGTCCCTTCCTCGACTCCATTTCCTCCATCTTTTCTGTTTTTCAGCCTCTCTCCCTTTCCCTCCTTCCCTCCTTCCTTCCTTCCTCTCGCTTCTTTCTTTCCCTCTTTCCTTCTTTTGTTCCTCTCTCTCTCTTTCTTCTTTCTGACCTGCCAAGTTTAGAGAGTAGAACTTTATTTCCATTTTCAGTTACAAATGAATGCTCACATTTTGTCCCCAAGATCCTCTTGGATCCCTCTACCTCACATCCCTTCTGCATATTCTGATTGATATTTCTGTACTCTGCTTTAAAGTAGGAGTGACCTCTTTTAAAACATCTTTCAAGATGTTGACCCTAATACTCTTCTAAACCCTGAATTATCAGTCCTAGAGCACAAAGCTTATGGCAGTTTTTAAGAAAATAACTTTGCACTGATTCTTTAGAGATCAAAAAACCGGAAAGACAGCATTGCTGTCATCTGTCAACAGACTCACTTTATACATAAAGAAGCAGAGAAATCAGTCATATTTAAGACTGCTTTCACACACCTCTCATGTGGTTGTAGAGTTCTACCATCTTACCTCTGTGATGCATAGATGAATTCAAGCAGTAAGTTAATAAATCCGTGAATGAAGATATATCTACTTACTAAACATCAGGAAGTTATACTAACATTAATGTCTTTTGGCTGGGAGGGTGGGAAAGTAAGACATGTATTATTTCTGAAAAGACAACCGCATGAAAGTTGTGTTTTCTCTTGGAATGTTCTGAAGCTTTAAGCTTCTGAAACCAGAAGTATTTGCAGTCAAATCATGGAGGATATCTTAAGCAAAGGTCTGTTTCTCAAAATAAGGACAATCAATCTAGAGTAAGGCTTCAAGGGTTTTTAAAATTTCCAAACAGAGTTTTATTCTGTTTTTCTTCACTGAAGAGGCTTGACAAGGGAGATTACAAGGGAGATCATGAAGTTCTGTGAACACTGCCTTCTCTTTGGGGCATCAGAGATGACTAGATCCTTGTGGGACGCAGGGCGCAGACAACCCATGGTACAGGGGACCCCGTGGGGTCTGCAAGTGCACATAACCCTTTTCTATCCTAACTTTTCCATGTTGCAGGGGTCCCCTCTTAGTTGTAACTTCATTTTCTGCTATTAATTCCCCACAGTCAGGTGCAGTCTAAGACTATTCAGTAGAAAATCCCAGAAACAGACCATAAATTTCCTATAGCATATTGTTATAGTTATTCTATTTTATTAGGAGTTACTATGGATAACCTTTTACTGTATCTGGTTTATAACTAAATTTTACCACAACAATGTATGCACCAGAGAAAACATAGAAGATATATATAATGTTTAGTATTGTCTGAGGTTTTAGGCATCTAAAGGGATATCCTGGGACATACATCCCACGTGTAAATAGGGGCTGCTTTACTTTGGTTCTTGCTCTCCATTTCTCTGCTAATTGCAATTCTAGAAGAAGCTCACTTTACCAGTAAATTCAGTACTTCTTTGGTATATAAATATTTTTGTCAACAAAAAACAGCTAGCTGGTCTCTTCCTGTGCATGTTTAACAGGCTTAATGGTCCCATTTTACACCTACTTGTTTTTTTTTTTTAACAACATATTTTTGTATCTGCCAGAACATGTTTCTTTCCACAGTTTTCACCAATGTGTCTTGATGTAGCATCTAGGAGACAGAGATTTCTAATACTCTTTAATGTGACAACTCTCAAGGTGTAGTTACTGTTGAAAGTCTCTTCTCACGAGTCTCTCCAGTTTGTGCTTCCTTCCAGCAAAGGCCCTAAAGCTAGTTTGTTCTTTTTGAATAGGTTTGTTTAGAGATAGTATCTGCCTTCTTTCTGGAAAACAGTTGGGCCAGTTGCAATCCATTAGAAAACACTAGGATTTCCCAGACTCAAGGTCGCTGTCCTGTACCTCAGTCAAATGTGTGTATAAGCTTTATCTGACCCACCTGGAGTTGCTCATCGGGAGTTAGGGCTCAAGGAACTGGGATGAGGGAATGATGATGCCGTGAGCACTGCAGTGCTATGAGTAATAAACTGTTCATTGTCTCTTACTCAGGAGTCTCCTGTCTGGTACCAGCACTAGAAACTCGGGCAGGCTGACTGATTAGCTTGGGAGTTAGTTATCATATTCCTCTGGGATAAATTTCTCCAGGTCCTTCTGTCATCCTTCATATTTTTACATGTTCGCAGTCATTCCTACACTTACACAAATTCTGTATATTCAGCAGTTTAATTGTGACTAGTACCTAGACCCAGAAAGGAAAATTAAATGTCATATGTAGCCTGACTAAAATGAGTGGAACCAAATTGTCATTTCCTTTGTTCTGGAGTTCACGTGTTGTGGAGCTACACAAGACAAAATGACATTTTCCAGCAGTCACATTACTGTTGACTAATATGAAACACCATAATCAGCTCTTCAGCTTTTAAGGATTTTAATCTACAATAAAAATAGGAATTTACATGCCAGCATTATGTCAAATATTCCCACTCTATCCTTGTAGTATTTGTGTGTGTGTGCATCCAACTCCAAGAACTTAAAATTTCCCTTGTAAAGTTTCATTATATTCCAATTGCTCCATTATTCTTGGCTCTTTATAGCTTGATGCCTGATCCTCCCATTATCATCATTTTCATAGTATCCCCATCTCTGTGTCTTCTGTAAGTTTCCCGAGCAATTCAGCTATGTATTTATCTACATTAATGATTACATTTTGAAAACATCAGAGCCATGGAAAGATCGTGGGTGAAGCTGCGGAGATCTCAATGCATTAAGGACTAAGTCGGCAGCAGGAACGGTAGGTAACTACTCCCCATGAGATGCTCCGTGGAGATGTTCTATGGAGACACCTGAGACATGAAGCCATCCAGCAAAGCATCAAAAGACAAGGAAACCACCACGGTGATATTTGGGTAGCTTCCAGTTCTCAACTAAAATGCCATGAATTCAAATTGCCAGTGGGAGAGACACATAACTAAAAAGGATTCCCTACGTTAGCTTGGTTTCAAAACCAGCTGTGCCTACCACTGTGATTCTGTTTTTTGGTAGATAGAAAGAATCACACTCTACCTACCTGGGGAGAACTTGTGAAGGCAGATCACTAGTCACATGTTAATCAGCCTGAGACACCACCGGGTAGGGCCACAGCTCATGTCTGAGAGCCTGATTACAGAGACCCATTTCCAGCTCCACAGTGCTGGCTGGGGAACATCTTAGGTCACCTACTTTTCTGCGCCTCATTTTCTTTTGCAAGTGGAAATTTTCTTACCTTCTAACAAAGCATTTGTTAGTTAGAAATTTTGGAAGCATGTACTGAATACCAATATGAAGGGTTTGAAGAAATTAGACAACAGGCGCTATGTCACACGGCCCAGGTAAGGCAAAGTGAGAATTTTAATTCAATTGCCACACAGGCTTCTTTATCTATTTTATAGCACCAGAAATTGAACCAACAGAGGGAAATTTTAGAAATAAGGAAAATCTAGAAATATAAGTAAGGTTTTATATAAATGCTAAATTGGATCATTCATTTGAAGTTATTATTATTGCCAATTTTGCCATTTTT
>PVIR01029695.1:0-20889 GCA_004026965.1 Petromus typicus | reverse complement strand
TAACAACTGTTACAGGTATGAATCATCATCTGTCATCTCTAGACAGAGTAAGTCTAGAGAGAAATTTTGATGAAGAGCAGGATATTTTCTTGCTCTTAAAATGTGTCCCCATAGACTGCTTCTCAGTTCCTAGATAAAATAATAATAATAATAATAATAACAATATCTAATTAGAGAAGAAACTAAAACACTTTGAGTAATGGTCACAATACCACCCATGAGAGGCAGATAGATTTCACATGCACATAACTGTGTTTCCCTGAGAAGGACACATAACATAGGTAGCACAATATTACAAATTCATGAATGCTTTTGTTTCAGAATCTTGGAATGACTTAAATTTGTAAGCCAAACTTACAAACAGTAATACCACTGTATTTGAGCAAGGAATATATAACCTAAATCAAGCCATGAGAAAACATAAGAACTTCAAATAGGGTATGTCCCCCGTAGAAAAATGTGGGTGCTCTACTCTTTAAAATTTCCTAGCTTGGCACATACGATCTTTTCACAATCTGATGTAGCTCAGCTCTTGAGATTTATTCACTGCCCCCACACCCACATATACACATCCTCAATACTGAGCCCTGCCAACCCTGTCTCCCAGGGTCGCATGCTCTAGCCCTTCTGTCTGCAGTACCCTGATCTGACTGCCTTCTGTTCCCGAGAATCCCTTTCTCATGCCTCGCCATTAATATTAGACACCATTTACCTTTCTGAAGCCTTTCCTGTCTCCCCAAGAGTTCATCTTTACCCTTTTATTCTCTTCCCCCCAAACAGTTATGTCTGTCTTACTAGGTTACCTCAGGATTTCTCTCTGTGAATGTCGTTTGTAACTGAAACCTGAGGGACACCTCTCAGGACAGGGATGGCAGTCTGGAAGCCCAGTGTCTTCCCAACTCAGTGCTTCACAATCACTGACTAGGTAACTCAATTAACTTTTCAAACTAGCATAAACAATGACTAGATAACGAAGTTAAATGTCTAGAACAGGTGTGACTATAAACAACAGCTATCATAACCGCGGTTATTTTGTGTCAAGCACTAGTGTAAGTGCTGTACAGATGCCAATTTACTCCTCCCGGTAATCCTGCGATGGAGTGTCTGTGCCACGTTTTATCAATTCCATGAATACATACCTTTTCTCCATTTTAATCTGTACAAAACTGGGGAGTATCTTATATTCAGGTGTATCATAGGTAGAATTTTCTTTTTCTTAGGAAAAAGCAATAATGCTTCTTACAATCAATGGTCTTAATTTTGATCATGTAATGCAGTTATTATCCCTAGCTATTCTCTCATCTTTACAGCCAAAGAACCTGAGGCACAATGAGAATTTACCATGCCAAAGTGTGTCAACATTCAATCTCAAGCAGGCTGGCTCTAACACTTAAACCTCAGTGTTACACTGCCTCCTCCATAACAGTGAAGGGCGGGCCATTGGTACAAGAGCTGCAGCAGTCCAAAAGTAAGTGAGCAGGGTCCCAAGAAGGGATTAGAGACAGTAAACTACAAGGATCTCAAAGTTCCAGAGCAAAAGGCTGAGATTGTCCCCATCCGAATCTGCCCCCTCTGGGCACCACTGGCGCCTGTGTCACGGCAACTTCTGTCACCACCTGAGGAGACACTCTATACATCTTTTTTCCCCTCCCCAAGTTTGCTCTCCACTCCCAGTAAATCACAATTACCTTACACTAAAATTCACCCCAAAAAGTAACAGAAGAAAGTTCTGTTTATGTCTTAACCCCTCTGACATCATTTCTGGTAAGTAGTTACTTACCCTTGGCTCACTCTTATGTAGCTCCTTTTACTTTTAGTAAAACTGCATTATTCTTTATACAGTAATGTCTATCTCCCTCTGACCACTTCATGTGTCTTTCCTCAAGGCCTACATAGCAAGTTTTAAATTCTCTTCCTTATTTACGGCAAGAGAGCCTTCCGGAAATGTAACCCAGGTACTCTGCACACTGCAAAGCTTGACCATCATCAGCAGAAATGACAGAGGAAAAAAGAGCTGGCATAAGCAGAAGGGATTTTTAAAAAGGAATTCAGATATGTTATGTACATGTAGCAACTTCCCACAATGACTAAACACTGTATGCTACAATAGTGAACTAAAGAAATGGTGTCAAAGAAATCGGAGAGGAAGAGCTGCTCATTTGTTGAAAACAATGGACAGGAGGTGGCTTTAGGGATAGAATGTTGTCTGCCCATGTCAAAATTCATTATTACATTGGAGGAATTTTTTTTTACTCTTTATCTTCCTTTTCTTTCTTTCGTTTTTTAGGGGCACAAGATGGAGATCCAGTCCAGCGTGTAGCTAAGCAGTGCTACAACTGAGTTACACTCCAAATTCTCCAAATTCTTAATGGTAACAAAGTGACAAACTTTTAAATATTTGCTACCATTTTGGTTTCCAACATTCTTGCTCTCATTTTATAATCCTGGGCAGAAGACTCCTTGACTTGTACAATGTATATAGTTCTGAATGCATAGACAGCCGTCCTATGACAGTGAAATGTAGAAGTGGAATAGCGTAGTTCAATATATGGGCTATGCCCTCTCACTGGTAGCAGTACCACTTGGTAATGATTCTTCTTGCATTCTTCACTAGCAAAGAACTGCCTCAGTCACTTAGTTTCTGATCATCTAAGGTAAGAGGCTAGCACAAGTGCATCCTCTGCAAAGGCTTCTTGAGTAAACAAGGCAGAATACTCAGTGCCAACCCCTACACACTGCCCATCCTCAAACACTGGCAGTCCCCATTTCCCTTGCAATTTAGCCTACTGCACAACACAAATAACGCCCGATACCATGCTGCAGTGATGGTTTCTCTGTGAGGCTCACCAAAAGCTATTTACATAAAAATATCAAAAGCTTCTTCTGTATAAAGAACATTTTAAAAACCTCTTTAGGTATAAAATGTGAAGGCAGAGCTCCATTCTAGAAGCAGCATGCTGATGTGGGTGAGAGAATGAAATCAGAAGAAAAAAAATAACCAGTAGTGAAGGTATTTGTCCTGTTATTCTTAAATTACTGCTTTTCATTTATTATTTGCAGTAACAAATGAAGTGACATGATTTCTACTTACTTAAAAAAAAATTCAAAAAAAACCTACTTAGATAATTTTTTCTTTCCAACTGATGTTCAATGACTCATGTAGGAGTAAATCAAATGTTTCTGACATTATTAAAACTTTCAGATACACTGTAAAAGCTGAGGCATTGGTATCATTTTGTACTCTTTACCCTGATTAACAACATAGTCCTACAATTCCATTATACAATTTGCTAATTTGCAAAATATGCACTCATTTTTTGGTCTGATCATTTTCTATTTCTTTTATTAATGGTCAATGTGAAGCCTTATAAGCAAAAATGAAAGAACTTAATGTACTATTGCAAACTAAAAATCTGGTACATGTAGTTCCTACATGTTACATCTAGATGTCCACAGAAGCCTGATGCGTACACAGGTAAGGCTTTTGGAAGGTGACTTTGAGAACAGATCCCCAGGGCTCTGTACTCCAAAACAGCTGCCTAAGAATATCTTCCCAGGGATTCAGCTCAAAGTGCTCAGTGATGTAACCATTCAGAGCCCTCTGGAACCACGGCCCAAAAGGCCCTGGGTACTGCTTGAGCTGGAAGCAAACTCTGGCAGCATGCACTGATGGTGGTTTTACAGGTAGGCAGAATGTATGAAGTATGGAATCAGGAAAGGGTTTAAGGCCAAGCAGTGTGTCTTGGAGAAAGCAATACATTCAACTATGAGAAGGAAGCCAGATGTGCAGTGGAGACTCCTGGAAACTGGAGAAGTCAGGCCTGGGGAACTTCTGAAGAAAGCTGCATGGAGTGAGTAAAGCCAGCCCAAGAGAGAAGCCATCAGAGCTGCAACAACCAGCACTGCCCTGGGGGCACAAATGGCCAAGCTGTTTGGAACTCACATCTTTGTCCTGGGGGCTAGACATGGAGCTACAGGATTTAATGTTTAATTCCCTGCTAGGTTTCAGTTTTGCTTTGATCCCATCAGTTTCTATCCCCTGTTCTTCCCTTTTGAAATGGGAATGTTTATCCTTTATCATTGTATGTTGGAAATATTTAACTTTCTTGTTGATTTTTATAGGAGCTCACAGCTCAGAGTTTTTCTGAAGTCTCACAACAGACTTTGGACTTGGACTTACAGCAAAGAAAGTGTGTGTGTCTTCTGGAGGCTAGGGATATTATGGTTTATATCTCTGCATCTCCCAAGAGTCTCACACAGCCACAGAAAGGGTTTCTATAGGGTAAATGGATTATGGGCAGTTACAGCAAACTTGCTGTTAGGAGTGGGGTCTGGTTAGGAGAGGTGAGTCATTGGGAGCTTGGCCTGGAAGATTAATCTCTTTAATCCCTTCAATGTACTTTCTGTCCTCTATGCCACAGGTAGCTTTCTTCTACAATAAACTTATGCTATACCTGCCTGCCTTAGAGACAGCTAATCATAAACCTCTCCCCATTTCAGTTGTGAGTGTCAGTATAATGTCTTAGCGACAAAGGAAGTCATTAAGACACTACAAAAACCACAATGTTTGCACAGACCGCAATTTATAAAGTACTTTACATTTGATGCATCAATCTTCTGAGATATGATGTTTTTACAGGAGAAGAAACTAAAGTTCAAAGACATCAAGTGATTATACAAATACATACTTCTGGAAAAGTGACAAAGGAACACAGCTAATTCTGAGCCAGTTGCACACTTCATTCCAGCCCAGATCAACCCACTAGTGGTTACATATCCTCCTCTGTATAATTAATGCAGAGAGAGAGTAAAGGCAGCATATTACCTCCGTCCTAAGGGCCATCCCCCTAAGCCTTGGCATAGAGGCTCACACTGTGTAGAAACATAACGATACAGAACACCTGAAACAAACAACCAAAAACTGAACTTTTAATGTAATTTAATTAGTATCATGTGGCTAGTAACTGCCTGTTGGGGCAATGCAGTTCTATACTAGGAAGACTGGAAGCAAAGCTTAATCTTAACATCTGAATGTCGTTGCCTTGAGCACAAATGAAAAAGAAAATAAACCTCAGAGTGAGCCCAGAGCATAGCACTGGTTCATGGGAGCTGGAACAGATATGATACCATCAGTAGTAACATAACCAGTAAGATAATGGTAGAATTATCTCTCAATCTCGGTAAACTTCTCTGGTCAGCTAAATCCATGGGGTGACTGCAAAAGCAAGCTCATGTTGATAGTATCAATTACAAAAGGCAAAGAAACCAATTCCACTTTATAGGCTGCAGTGGCTTTCTTGGTAGAAAAATCATCACTTTTCATAGAAAATACTAAACAGGAGCTGACAAATGAGAAAAGTGAGATAGATGCCTTAATAAATTGGTCACTTTTTCTCTAATGACACAATATCCACACCTTGAAGAATTTACAGAAGCTCTCCATTCTGTCACAGACCCTTTCCTCTGTACTTAACAGAGCCACATCACATCCATATCCCTATCCCATCCATACAACACATTCCTCTAAAACACGTTCTTGTTTGTCTTTCCCTCATTCACCTCGCAAGACAGGAGATCTCATTTAAATAAAAATGATGGAAGGATTCCACATCAAATTCTTCATTGTGCTAAAATCACTGAGCCTTTCAAAATCCCTGGATAGGTTTTTGAGTCGTAGGAACAAAAGCAGTCATCATTTCCAATGCCTGTAGCATAATCCACATTCAAAGCGCTTCACTGGTAATAGCAACAGGACAGGACTGCAATCAAAGTCTCAAGTCTTGGCTCTCATTCTTTGCCTATTACATATTTAAAACTCCTCTGCACACTACTTAATTTCTCAGTGCCTCAATTTTTTCATCTGTAAATTGACAGAATTATTAAATCACCTCTAAAATAATTTCCAGTTCTGAAACTACCATTCTGAGATATTCTTAATGGCTTCAAGGTCTTTCTTGGACCTTCTTAATGTGAAAAAAAAAAACATGTTTTGAATATCAAGCAAAACTATGATAGGTACAATCTGCTTCACACACAGAGACCAACAATCTATTCATTCTCTAACATCAGAGTGTACCAGTTGTTTAAATATAAAAAAGCATTTATGCATTTATAGCAATTCAAAACAAAAGGTTTTTTAACTGTGAACGTAAAAGTACACTCTTAACAGGTAAGAACCCAATTCCTACACTAACAACCTGAGGTGCCAAGAACAGCACTTGCCTATGCTTTCATTTATTTTTCGAACTCTACTCACAGACTATAGTCACAGCTTTTTGGCCTTGTGTGTTTTACAATTCCCTCTAACAATAACTGTTATGGGTTCAATGTCCCTTCTAACACTCATGAAGTTTAATTTAATACTGTAAAAGTATTAAAAGGCAGAAACTAAGAGGTGATTAGGTCATGAAGGTACCACCATCATCAACAATTAATGTCCTCATCTTGAGGGTGGGTTATGACTGGACTGATAGTTATAAAACTTAGGGGTGTAACCAGGCACAGTGGGGCACACCTATAATCTCAGCACTCAGGAGCTTGAAGAAGAATTGCTACATGTTTGAGGCCAGGCCACTATGGGCTACATAGTGAGTACTAGGCCAACTTGAACTACAGAGTGAGACTCTTTCAAAAAGACAAACAAAAAAGAAGTATAGTTTAGTGGTAGAGCACTTGCTTGCATGCACAAAGCCTTCAATTTACTCTCCAGCATTGGGAAAGGAAAAAGAATGAAGTTCTTTTTCTATCTCCTACAACCCCTGCCTCTCTCTCATTCTTTTTACCACATTATAACACAGAAAGTCCGCATCAAATATGGGTCTTTCATCTTAGACTTCTCAGCCTCCAGACCATGAGCCAAAAACTATTGTTTATGATTTGTTCAGTTTGTGGTAAAAAGCAGCAGAAAATGGATCAACCTTACATTTAAAGGAGGTATATAAAAGGATAGCTTTTTCTACCTGTGCAAAGTTTATTTGGTAACATATATATTTCTACTTTTAAAAGTCCACTTTGGAACTAAAGTAGAATAATTTTAGTTGACATTCTGTTGAGTATTTCAGTTTAACAATCTCCTAACCCTATTCAGTGTTCATAATATACTGAAACAGGACTCTCTAGCAGAAATAGGCACTGAACACCTGTAAAATGAGTCATTTTCATTTCCATAGTTATAGTTCCAACTAAATTCACTTAGTCTACAATGTAGGTGCTAACAGAGGTATATGGTATCCTTTTTTGCCCATCTTATTCATTCTCTCTACTGGTCAACTTTTGATCTTTTACATGGGCTTTGTGTTTTTCTACTCATTTCAACTTATTTATGTCAATCCATTCTTTTCAATTTGGTTTTGTCACCCAAGAGTGTTTGCTGGCAAGACAGCTGGCTAGGGTTAGTGGCCTACAGGAGGCCAAAGAAAGAGACACAGCTAAACTAAATGATTTCTCAGACATTGGATCTGCAGGGATCAAACATTTGGTGGATGGACCTCCAAGCATCAAACACTTGAATTCTGTCTCATGAGCATCAGGTCCTAGCCACTTGCCTAAAAGGCTCCCTTTGCTAGTCTCTCATCATTTCTGAGAGAATTCAAAAGTACTATCACACTCTCCGAAGATCAGAGGCATACAGTTTCTGACAAATTAATAATCAGATAAGAGGAAGATCAAAAGTGAGTGATACCAGAAGCTACAGCTCCATGGGATACTACTGTGGGAGCACCGAAAATGTCTAAGATACTTCCCAGTTTGGGGAAGAGGAGATGATGAAGCCATGTGAAGAGATACATCAGTATTACAGAAATCTCAGGGGTTACAGAAATCCCAGGGTTTCTAGAGTTGACTCACCTTAAGAAAGCCTCAGTGAGTTAGCCAATAAAATTCTATCATGAGAAACAAAGGCTTCACTCAGGTCCTTCTTGTCTATTCCTTCCCTGAATTTGGATTAACTAAGCAACAAAGAATGCCTTTTTTTCCGTAAGTCATGAACAGTAAGAATACTTCCATCCAGCCCTTTCTGTCTGCAGTGGTGCCCAGGGTCTGCATATTTCTTTACCCATCCCACACATAGGAAGGCTCCGCTTAGATTGTCATCTATGACTTTGGTCTTACTGTTAAATCAGACTGCTGGTATTCTCAGCCCTGATAAGCTTATCTTGTGTAACGTAAGCTTCCATTACCTTTCATTGGTAAATATTTTATGAAGGCTTTTGCCTTTAAGTTCTCTGCTGTTTAAAGTAAATCAGAAGAAAAGAAAAAGAAAAAAAATTAAAGACCTAACAATTTCTTCTGAGGAAGAATGCAGCACTTACAATATTTTAAATGACTCAAGCTGATCCTGCAGCAGATACTAAAAGATGGCCCCTGATGATGATAACTTTTAACTGTGACCTTTATGAATGATACAGAAATGTCATCCAGAGCTTCTGTGTGGCCACTCAGTTTTCATTTTAGAGCCATTCCAACCAACATAATCTTACAGAAGAATCAGCATTTGTATATTAAATCCTTTGGGGCAGGCCGGGGATTTAGCTCAATGGTTCGGTACCTGCCTAGCAAGTGCATGGGCCTGGGTTCAATCCCCAGTAACCACACATAATGTGGGGCGTGGAAACTCACACCCACCAGCAATCAGTACACATATCACAGTGTCAGGTGTGGTGGTTCACGCCTGTAATCCCAACACTTGGGAGACAGAGGTAGGAGGACTGCTGAGTTGGAGGCTGAGCTCAGGACCAGCTTGAACTACAAATGTGAGACCCTGTCTCAACAACAACAAAAAAATCTTTTAGGGCCACCTATCAAATAATACTCTGTCACATAGGAAACACCTCTGACTCCATATATTTCAGCTTCTAAACTAAGGAGCAAAAGCCATCTGAGCTCTCATTATCTGCTCTGTGTAACACATTACTCCAGAAAAGCTTGCCAAAACATGAAATTGTGTGTTCAAACCTAGGTTCAGGTTCCAACTCTGTTATGTTAGCATCGTATTTTTGTGGAAGTAAGAAACTTCCTACAGCCCAGTTTCCACATTTCTAAAGTGAAGAGTCACCACATCTATTTCACAGCCCTCTTGGAAGGGATGGGGATGGGATAAAATAATGCAGAGAAAACTATTGGATAGTACAAGGCACATAATGTTCAACATTGGTTGTACTTTCTATTACTGGGTCACTTCTGTCTCCATTACTAGAGATGTTTGGTCCTGTTACCCTATGTGTCAATTCCCAGCATCAAGAAAGTCTTATCTTGAATTAAACAAAGCATTTCCAACCCAATCTAATCTTTATAATTAGGTCACTGGGCTACTTAAAGAAAAGTACCAAATGAAGTATTATTTGTTGTTTTATAGTCACAAATTTATTAGGTGGTTCTACCACAAATGTGTAACTAATTTTCAGAAGAATCACATGAAAAAGCCTGGATATATGAGTACTATAACATTCAAGAGTACTTTGAATCCCTACTATGAATACATTAATGGGATCATTTGCAAATATTAAAATGCAATATTATAAAATATCAGTTTTCTAACTTTTTATTCAATACACAAACCTGAGATTAGAACAGTATTCTGATTTTAAAATATTCCAAAAACACAATGATACACTATTTTAATTCTAATAAATTATTTAACTGGCAAAGTACTATTTTTTATTTTATTATTTTATTGCACATGTTGAATCCCTCATCTGCAAAGTGTAGGGTTGTTGGTGTTTTTTTTTTTTTTTTTCCAGATTTAGGGATGCTTGCATACACATAGTATCTTTGGGATGGTCCTCAATCCAAAACATGCACTTCTCTTATTTTTCATATACACATAGCCTGAAGGGATTTTACACTACACTTTCAGTGTGTCTGTTACAACAATGAGCCAGCAAAGGAGTCCAGTGTGGAATTTTCCACCCGTGGTGTCTTGTAGGCACTGAAAAAGTCTGGCTACATAAGACACAGGGAGACAGATGTTTTGCAAGTAGGAAAGAAATCTAGAAACGGAGGGAGGGGAGAGACAAGTGTGGGGAAGAAGTGAAAAGAATTAAGATGTGTTAGGCTCATGTACCAACTCCTCATGATGAGTGTAATCATTGTGTACTGCAAACATGTACTACTAATAAAGTTTTGGATTTTGAAGCACTCCAGATTTTCAAATTAGGGATGCTCACCCTACAGCCACCTAAAATCCTCTGGGGGAAGAAAAGCCTAAAAATAAACAAAGAAACACTTAAAAATCAACTTATCAAAAGGTGTTGGGTGCTCATTCCTCTGAAGCATATATAATCTGATTTGATTTAACTCTCAGGCATATTTAAAGAGCACAGCAAAGTTCTTTCTTACTGAGTTCCTCACTTTGTTGTCCTCATTACTATTACAAGATATTTCTCCTTCAAGAGGAGACAGGCATTTCCTACTACAAAGTAATTTATCCTGTGTTACTCAAGACACTTAATAAATAGGAATTAAAATCCTTCATGTTCAGGGATTGGGGGAAGATCAGTGGCAGACCAATGCCTAGTGCTCATGGGCCCCTGAATTTGATCTGCAGCACTATAAAAAACATACAACAAAAACATTTTAAGATCCCCTCTTTCTATTAATTGTGATACATCAACTTGATGGAGGAAACACTTAGCAGATTAGTAAAGCAGACTTCTGTGCCTGTGGGTGTTTCCAGAGCTAAATGACAGGTAAGCCAGCAAACTGAGTGGAGGAAGACCCATCCTTATTGTGGGTGGCACCATCCAGGGGCTTGTACCCTAGATCGAATTAAAGGAGGAAGAGGAAGAGTCAGTCTGTGTATGAAAATCTCCCTTATGCTCGAACAGGTGTGTCTTGCTCTGCCCCCATCTGTGAACATCAGACTTCAGTGTCTGCAGGCTTTCCATGAAGTCTCCCACCACAGACTCACTCTCCTGGGAGCTTCCAGGCTCTTGGTCTCAGACTGCAGCTGCATCTCTGAACCCTCTTGTTCTGTAGCTCCTGGCTTCACGGACTGAGCAACTCCTGGGTCCTCCAGCTCTCCAGCATGCAGACAGCATGGTGTGCTCTCATACCTCTAATTCTCTAAGTCTGCTTAATAAAGCCCTTTGCATAATTACATATACCTATTGCTACTCATTCTGGTCCTTTAGATAACTCTTCAAATTTAAAATGCATAGTTAATTGTATAAAGCAAAATAAGAAATATTTCAGGTCTGCTATCTACCCAAACTCGGTGGATCCTAACCTAACTCTTCACTTGTGGCACTACAAAACTGTTCCCTTCCCCCTGCTCCCACCTGCAGTAATCACCAGGCCAAATGATCAAGGTATACAATCTACTCCCATCACAAAGTTCTGCTGATCTGTCCACTTCTCTCCCCATCTCCACTGTCCTGTGCTTATCCAGGCTAATGTGGTTCTAATTACCACAACTACCTTCTTCACTGAGGGTCTTGCTTCCACTCCTGCCCGAACCGGTGTGCTCTCCACACAGAAGCCAGTATGCAACTATTCTTCTCACTGCATATAAATAAAAGCAGCGCCTTATCATGGCCTGAAAGTACTTCACAATCATCTTGCTCCTGTCCATTTCTCCGACCCTATCTGTTCATTTTCCCTTTGTCCTCCCCTGCTCCACCTCTCACACTGGGTACTTTTCAGTTCTTCAAATACACAAGATCCTTCCAGACTCAGGACTCTGTTTCTCATATACTCTGCAGTCTTTAACATACACTTCAATGCAAGCACCACAAAGAAACAGAACTGCTTTTGTATAGCAATTTGTATCTACAAACTGGCATGAAGCTCACATACACTGTACAGTCAAAAGAAACCTGAGAAAATAAGAAAAGAAATTTTAATGCCCAATATACTCTCAACAGTCAAAAAAACAGTAAGTGAAAATAGCCTCAAAAAGAAGTTTACAATAAACCATTTTAAATCAATATTCAAGATGGATACTCAAGAAAACATTGCTCAGAGGAACTCTTAAGAACAAACACAGAGATTGCCAGAAGAATTTTGAAAACTGAGCACTAAGTTGCTCTTTTAGGGTTTTGCCTTTGTTTTCACTGCTGAACTTATTCTTCATTTCTATCTCAATGGAAGCCAAGGAGTAGCCCATAAAAGAAATATGCAAATAGTTAAAACACTAAATAGAACTAAGACACAAAATGTGCTGCCAGTTGTCCCAAATCACACAGACAACAAATACTTTCACATCACTAATACCTGATATACTGAAAATAAGATTCTAAACTCAAGCCCTGAAACATACTAAAATCACAACAGTACATGTGAGCCATCAGCCTTCATAGGAACAAACCAAGAGTGCTGCTCTTCCTCCCACCCCACACCCCAATAAACAAGTATGACAGTTGTATTTCTAACCTACCTGGGGTTCTAGTGCTGCATGAAAAGCATGTGATTTTTTGTTTTTATCAGAGTCTCAGTATAAGGGTCCCAGTCAATCCTCTGCAACTCCTTCCTTAGATGCGATGTTGAGGCACCTACATGTTTTGTATAAAACTTCAAACCATCTAATGCAGTGATGGTGAACCTTTCAGTGATACAAACAGCCTGCTGCAGCTCACATGATGGGCTGGCCACTACTGATCTAATGAAAGCATAGATTCTCCAGGGATAAACTCAAAGGCTCACAGTCAATTTTCTTTCCTCACGGGCTGGAATTAATCAATTCAGTGTGGTTATATCAGTTATTTAATGCTGTTTTACATTGGCAGGTATAGTGTTTTGGTTTATTTTCTAAAAATTAAATACACGATATATACAAACAAAAATGTATTATGGTCTGAATGCCCGAATTATCTCAAAATTCATAAGCTGAAATCCTCCCCTCCAAGTATTAGAAGATAGACCTTAGGGAAGTAAATAGGTCATGTGGCCAGAACTCTCTTGAGTAAGATCAAGATCCTCTTTTCCCTTAGAAAAGAGGAAAAAAGGAATCTTCCCTCTCCTGTCTACTATGAGGGCATAGTGAGAAGGCATCATCTAAGAATTAGAAAAAGCAGGCCCTGACTAAAACACTGAATCTGCTGGCATCAACCAGGACCTTGAACTTCTCAGCCTCCAGAACTGTGAGAAATAAATTTGTTTTTTACAAGGCAGCTACTAAATGCTACTTTTCTCTTAGTAGCCAGAATGGATTAAGACAGAATTTCCTTCAAAATATATGTTAATCAGACAAAAGTAATTTTAAAGGATTTTTATAAAAAATAATTTTACTCTGTGTAAAATATACTGTTGGTGCAACAGAGCTACACCGTAGCTTTGGATACATGTTTCTAATGAGGAGATTCTTTACTAACATCAAGACTACTGAGGCATTGGGCCGGGGATTTAGCTAAGTGGTTCCGGTGCCTGTCTTGCAAGCACAAGGACTGGGGTTCGATCCCCGGTAACCACATATAATACTGGGCGTGGAGACTCACGCCCAGCAGCAATCAGTACCACATACCACAGTGCCAGGCATGGTGGCTTACGCCTGTAATCCCAGCACTCGGGAGGCAGAAGGATTGCTGTGATGTGAGTTTGAGGCTGAGCTCAGGGCCAGCCTGAACTACAAAGCGAGACTCTGTCTCAAAAAAAAAGACTACCGAGGCATCAATTTCTGTTGTGTTCTCATTCTTTGTAATCAGAAATTCACTTAACTGGGATTAAATAAAGTTTCAAAAGCAGTTGGTGAATTAGATCACACCTTTCTTCTACAGAGTCCCACTATAGACTCATCCAACAAGATGTAAGCATTCATTCTGTATTTTGATGGAACTATAGAGGAACTGATAGCTATTTTTTGAAAACAAATTTTTAAATACACATTCAAAACACTCAAGACTCCACTCCAAGCACATAGGCCTTCCATGGAGGATTTCAGCACAGTGAGGGGCTGCTGCAGACAAGCAGGAGGACAGACCAGTCAGCATCTGCACCAGGCCACTACTTCTTCTGCTACCCACAAACTGTATTATTACTAGAAGATCTTATATTTCAACAATAGCCTTGTCTGCTGGAGTCCTATTATGAAGAAACTAATTAAAATCTCTTCCTCCTGGATAAAGCAAGGCACCATGAGATTAAAACTAAGTGAGTAAAGTCATGCAATTGGTGACTAAGCAAACTAAGCAAAATTCACACTTCACTCTTAATATAGTGTTCAATCAACCATATATTTCTGTTGGATACTATCTGCATTTGATGAAATGAACTTAATATTTGAATTTAGGGTAATAGAATAGTTTCCAACTTTTTATCATTGCTAATGTTATTATTCTACATGAAGTATATTACTGTCCAAAGACAGAAAGGAGACAAGTCCTTTAAGCCTACTAAGGTATGCTTTTTTAAAAAATGCATCAATTATGATGATCCTATTCACAAACCTAGAATACACTTAAATTCTGTGCAAGTTCCAATTTAGATTGAACAGCTGAGTGCTTAAATCAAAAAGTGTCCAAAGATTCCATTGTCTTCCAGTCTACAGGCAGACTTCACCCTGCTTGGCGGTGCACACAGGTGAAATCAGTCTCCACTCTAGAAGGGGAGTGCTACTGTTGCCTAAGGAAACGATCAAGTTCATACAGAAGAAAGTTTTTAACAACTTCAGGATAAGTATCCCTATCATGGAAAGCTAAACCTTCCTCTATCAAAAGTTATAATACTACTCTTATAAATTAGGGGTCCCTGAAAGAGTTACTCAAAACTAGGCAACTTACACAGGCACTGGAATTGTCTTCCATTGTTGGCCTGATCAAGTAACAGTCTTCCAAGAAAATGAATGGATCCCCTTTAGATCCTGTCTGCACTCCATGTCTACCACTGACACTTCTCATGCCCCAGAAATACCCTCCATAAGACAGCTAATCAATTACACTCCTGGCTCTGTCCTTTTAATTAAGAACCAGAAGAATAACAAAACTCCTAGATAGGACTAGTGAACTGATCTAATTCATAGTCAAGAAAAGCAACTGTTTTTACAGTGAAATTAGCCATAGTGAAAAAGGGTCATGGGGAGAAGGAAAATAGAATTTTCAACTATGATTCTTGCCTTTTGGTTGGAATCATCATCTTCCAGAAACTTGCCAAAAATGCTGCTCACACAATGAAAGAGGAAAGGAACTCGGTATATGTTCTCTAGTCCTTTTAGAAAATGTAAGATTGTTCTTTTGGCCACATCTGTGTATGCAAGTTTACAGAAAGGGTGATATCACAGACAATGAGAGAATGAGTACAGTTCAAAAGGGAATGTCACACAGATGCTACCATGTCAACACTGGAAATCTACAATGCTGTTCACACTGTTATCAACAAGCAAGTTGGGGAAATATATTTGCCAAGAGAATATGTGTATGAGCACATCAAACACTCTAAAAGCCAAGACAGCTTCCTAACTTACCTTGAGGAAAAACATAAAAAAAAAAGAAAACCAAAGAGAAAGATACCTGAGTTCAACTGAGGGGCCAGTTTGCCCTGTCCAGAAGCACATTTTGTAAAGACCAATGGGTAGAAGCCTGAGCTATTGGAACCTATATCCCATGAATTTGTGACATGCTGTTTAGTGCCTAATTAGCACATAAAGGGTTCTAGGCCCTAGGTTCAATACTCAGTACTGTTTACAAATGAAAAAAAAGGTTCAGAATTATAAAAATGCTTTCAATTGAACAGGTATATGGCACCCTCTTCCCAGAAAAATGAATACAGTACTTAAAAGCGTATCCTTTGCCTGGCATGATGACACACACCTGTAATCCCATCACTCAGGAGTTCAAGGCCAGCATGCACTACATAGTGAGTCAAGGCCAACATGAATTACACAGTGACACTGTAGGAAAAAAAAAAAAAAGAGCATATCCTCATTGTACACAGCTGGTCATGTCAGGGCTTTACTCTTCATAGTATTTTTCTTGCTGAAAGATGTGACTTTTCAGATGGATACTCAAATGGCCAAATCTTTACAAAATACTTATATTGGCTTGAAGATTCTCTAAATCACAATGGGACAAAGATGTATGAAAATAAATGAAAGGCAATCTGCAGCATTACTGATAGTTTAAAGCACCCTAAAACATGATTTTTGTAAGATGTCACCCAAAAGGGACACATTTTTCTTTAAAGGCTGAGAAATCAACAATCCAAGCAATAGCTCAAAGGTAGTTATAAGAGAAATCTATCAATTTTGGCAGTTTTCCAAATAATTTTTCTTTCTTTCCATCTTTTACAAAATTACACTTGAGAGCTTTAATGATTTCTTTCTATTACCAACTGTGACTTGAAATTGAACTTTAAGTAAGAAAAACAGAGAACCTCATTACCCAACAAAAGTCACCACTCTAGGACCTCCCCTCAAAAATAATCAAAGTTTTTACTCTCTCTCCCTTCTCTCCCTCTCTCTCCCTCTCTCTGAAGTAACCAAAAAACCCCTCGAAATTTGACAATTTTATAGATTAGTTATATTTAATTTTGTTTATACTTATTACTTAAATAAAAGCATTACAGAATTCTAGCTTTCAAAAATGAAAAAAAAAAAGTTTTTCTTCTCACAAAGAATATCTGTAAAAAAAAGTATACAGGAAACACCACCCAAGCACCCGCCCCTGGGTCACACACGGCGCCCCGCCCTCTCGCTGTCAGTCACACGAAGCCCCACCCCCACCCCACCCCCCCTCGCGCTGTCAGTCCGTAGCTCTGGCCCGAGGCTGAACCGGCGGCGCTGACGTCAGCTGGCGACCGCGGCCGCATTCCTAAACAGTGCAGACAAACCCACTGGTGGGAAGCTTCGAAAGCCCTCAGCTGTAGTGAGGAAAGCAAAGCCTTGGCTGACGGCCAGACTCCTGAGCTCAGCATTTTGTAATGCACTTCCTTTTTACTTAACAGCTTGCATAATACCCTTAACCCTTTTTTTCCCTGCAGCACACCTTTAACCCCTTCTTTTCTGGGTTCAACTTCAAAGCAACTTCACAACGCAAGTCTCTCATAGAATTTTATTACATTTCCCAGAGGACTTTAATACACTAGTATATCACAACTGATTTTTTCATACTGAAGACGCAATTTAATTAAACACACATGCACGCGCCCCTTCAACTACTCAAGTTTTGCTCTTCAAAGCAATGTTCAAGCAAGAAACATTTTTAAAAATACACACACACACACACACACACACACACACAAAACCCAAGCTCTCACCTACGATAAGCACGGAAGCTACAACCCCAGTCCTTACTACTTTTTTAAGACCCTTCCTTCATAAGTTATTTTTTAGAACTTGTTTTTTAAGAGATGCAAAACACAGAGAAGGATCAAAAGTGTGTAGTGACAAAATCTCCCTCTCGCCCTTTCAATCCAATCAGTTCTCACCCCATGATAAACTAATGTTACTCATTCCCCTTGTGTTCCATGAGGATTTCGGTCATATACAAAGACATCTCAGTATTTTTTACACAAATGGCAAACAACATACTGGTTCCCTACTTGGCTTTCTTAAGTCCTTCTTTGAACAGTCTGGGGTTACCAATCCCCTACAGAGAAGCATTTAGCTTATTTCCAGTCTTATTGCTGTAACATCCAATGTAGCCATGAAAATCTTGCGCGACAATCTTCCTTAATAAATCCCTAGACGGAGGGCAGCTACGCTAAAGCCACAATGGGGCTCCACTGGCAGGACCCATGAGAAGCTGCCGGTGCCCCTGCCACTCAAGCTGCTACACATCACAGTGACCCAAGGTTCCACAGCCTTTGCCAGACCCTTGTCAGAAGTTTGGTTTTTTGTTGTTGTTGTTGTTGTTGTTTTGTTTGTTTTTTGTCAAACACATCTGGGAAGGGGTTGTATCTCCTGTAATTTCATTTACACTGTTCATATTATGAACAACTTTTACACTTTAGAGTCGTTTGTATTACTTTGTGAAAGGGATGCAAAATCTTCCCTTTTGCCTTTCATAAGACTTTGTAGGAGCTTTTAATGTCATTAAGAAAGTAACCTTTTGTCTGTGAAAATTTTGCAGGATCTTTTATTTTATTCTTTCTTCCTAGATGGATACCCATTAAAGAAACAATGAATAATTTCTTTCATTAGTTTAAAATATTACTTTTATTATATTTAGTAAATTCTCTTATGTAAAAATGGGACTGATGGGATTTTTAGGCTGCATGTATATCAATGACAATTTTAAAATCTTGTATAAAGTAAATATATTTTCCATTGACAAGATCTAGTTTTAATAAACAGACTTCAGACTTGGGAAATTTTGTTCATTTCTAAACCAAACAACCCATTGTCGGACTTCTGAGATAAAGCACAGTACCCCTGGGCTTCACTTAAAGACCCAGCTTTTTGAAAATGCAGAACTATCCTTTTGGAAACATTTCTTCAACCAGTGATGGCAGGTACTTTTAGTCTTAAGATCTTCAGAATTACCAGAAAAATTTTTAAATCTTGATGCTGCTTAAGCAAAATTTTAATCCTAACTGTAGACTATGGCCAGTAGTAAATCCTTAAAAGAATATTTTTCAAGAAAAAATAAATCAGCAAGGAAGAAAAATGAACTAGTCCTTTCAACTAAATTTCTCCTTTCTTTTGATAGCTGTTAGGGATTCTTATTCCAGTTCTCTATGAAATCTCTAGGTTTTACATATATATAAAACACATATTTCAAGTATACAAGTTATTAAGTACACAAATGTTTTCAACTTTTAACTAGATGCTAAAAGACAGTGATATGCAACATTAATCAATTGCTGTAAACAGCAAAGTCTGCTGTTCTGACTAAGCTCTGATAAGGCTACACAGCTATTTCCTAAAGGACAGCAAAATGATATGCACCTTCAACCACAAGGATCAAAATACATACCTTAATGTTAATGGGGGGGGGGGCCGCGGGTGACCTGCCAAAGCAGGGAGAAACCTCAAACCTGAGATGCAGGAGATCCTAGCGCAGTGTAGGTGAGCTGAGAGGGTTGTCGATTTACTGCACAGTAGTCCCAAATCCCAGACCTCACAGGAACACAGACTATATATCAACAGAAAGCCTCTAGAGTCATTTTCCTTGTACAATAGATATCTGCACATACCATTTTAAGATTATACAATATAACTCAAATAAGACTTTAAATGAGTGCTGTATTTATGAAGCTCACTTGAAACTCTGAGCCCATTTCCCTACAGAAACTATGAACAGAGAATAAAGGCCAAAAGAAATAACTTTAAAGCTCCTGACACTGTCCCTAATCTACTCTACTACTCATGTATTTCATGGAGCCCACACCTCAGCCCTATGCGAACGTGGCCTACAGTTCCCGAGACGTGGCTGCTGACTCGGAGCACCTTTTCCGGCTTTGGGAATATCTTTTCAGCAACAGACTCTTCTTCTACCTTTTAAAGGCTCAGCCCAAATGCCAACTCTTTCATCATTTCTTCCTCCACTAAACAGTTAGACCCTCACAAACCCGCTGGCTTCTCCACGATAATGATGGCAGAAGTGATAAAGAATGTTAAGGATAAAAATCAAATATGTTTAAAATTTCCTATTAATAAAGATGAAAGAAAATAGGTTAATACTATATTCTACTGGATAGAGCATTATAAAGGAAAGTGTAATTCCTATTTATTAAAAAGTCCGCTCAGATCTCTCACTTGTGTGAACTATACATTTTTATTAATCTCATCTTTGAGAAGAGTTACCAGTTTTCTCACCTCTTCAAGTATGAGTTTCAATCAAGTTAAAATTTAAAGGGTATATAAAGAACAAAAAAAGATAATACATCTTAAACACATTGCAGAAACTAGGCCCCAAATAGAATGATTAATTAAAGGTTAAATTTAACTGCTCAGTCACTCCAAGACTGATGGTCGGTTCAGCGTCCCTGTACTCTGTCAGTTCCTGGTACTGACTCCTATGGCTTAGGACACAGAAGTTCAAAGGTCTGAAGAGATAGGAACCTCACAGTTCTCAAATCAAACTGAACATCAAAATCACCTGCATAGCTAAAGAAATACAGGTGCTAAGGATTAGCCCCAAGACTTCCTGAAGCATCAGAGCTATTTTGGGGAGGGAACACCTACCACTGGTGACTAAAATGATGAAAGACAACACAGAACATGAGAAGACAGAACAGGGCCATGAAAACAGCAATAAAGTTAACGCGGTGCTTAAACCCCTCTCCTACGCTGGGCTCACCTGCTCCTTCCCACATGTTCCCCCATCGCCCCAAGAAGCAGCAGCAGCTACTGAGGAAAAAACAGCAATAGCAAGAGCTGACAAAATCGGAGCTGTATGAGTTTTCTTTCTAAAGCACATCTGCCCTCCTCTACCATAAGGTCCACTGCCCACCAATAAACCTAACCAAAGAGTAAACCAGAAATTAGAGTCCCCTTTGTGGGGTGGCAGCCACAGCTCAGAGGAGCTGCAGACAATATGAACTTCAAGAGGGTAAGGGCAGCCCTTTGAAGTTTGTCCATCTGCCTCAATTATGCCATTCTTTGTCTAAACATTGAAGGGTAAATAAAACGTAGCCATTTAGAATAAGAAAAAGCAAAATTGTTCGAAGAATTCAACTGATAAATGGGAACGTAATGCCAAAGGGTTTTTTATGGAACAAAAAAATTTTAAACTTCCCAAGATGGCTATTAAGGACAATGCAAAAAGTCACTTTACTTCATCTGTGAGCAGACAAGACTGTAGGTAAATTATCCACAACTTTCTGGCTGCAGAACAGCTCTGTGGTGCAGCACTTGCCCAGCATTCACAAGGCCATGCTCTGATCATGGCACCAAAAAGAAAACAAGAACAAAACTACTGTACTCCTTAGATACTGAATTTCTATGTAATTTAATTTCTTCATTGTTAAAAATAGCACTTAATTTTCCAGAAACTCAAGATTACTGAGTTCTGGAACTGA
>PVIR01029694.1:0-20886 GCA_004026965.1 Petromus typicus | reverse complement strand
CCTGGCAAAATTTGGTCAAGGTAGACCAGGGATTTATCTCATTTAGTGGTTCTGGTACCTGCCTTGCAAGTGCAAGGGCTGGGTTTGATTCCCAGTAACCTCATACAACAATGCCAAGCATGGAGACTCATGCCCACCAGCAATCAGAACCACATACTACAGTACCGGGCATGGTGGCTCAGGCCTGTAATCCCAGCACTGGAGAGGAAGGGCCAGCTGGAACTACAAAAGCAAGACCCTGTCTCAAAAAAAAAAAAAAATTGGTCAAGATGAGCATTTTGTCAAGGTTTAGAATATTCCTTTATATTTTTCTTTTCTCATCTCCTTCCATTGCTTTCTACCTGAGTCTTGTGGAATCTGATCAATAGGCTGGTTCAGAGAGATTCTGTGATTGACACACATTTATAAGATCAGAATGTGGCACCTTAAAAAACATATTTTCCTCCACCTCTTTCTCCCTGGATCGTTTGTGCTGCTGCTTTGAACAAAAAACTCTGAAAAACCCCTTGGAAAATGATACTGAGTTGAAACTAAACTACAAAGATTCAGAGCACCAAAGAGACACGAGAGGAGAACCTTCTGGGATTTGGAGTTTTATTTTTCCTGCTTTTCTTTTGGAGACTTTATTTAAAGAAAGAAATCAGACATTTCTATTTTCAAGGAAAAAAGGGGTCATTTACTCCCTCTTGTCTCTTCCTGGTGTTTATTAAGGGTCCCAGGAGAAGTTGAATGTATAGAGTACAGGAACAATTCATTCACTTACGCAGAAAGCTCCGTTTTCGTCCACCCACTCTCCGCAGTGGAGGGATCCCTGGTCCTAAGCGAGGTGTGTCCTTAGTGCTCACTCAGAACCCAGACAGCGTCTCCTCCCAACGCTGCCTTTGGTTATGGAATCACAAAGCCCTTTACAGTGCCCTGTCAAACCACTGCTCTTTCGGGATCACCCCACACGTTTCTTCTCTCTCCCTCTACTTCTCCAGAGGACACCATCATGGCAGCCGATGTGAAAGATGAGTTTCTGTGATTTCAGGGTGTGGATGGGATCCAGCTATTGCCTGCAAAACCTGTGAACTACAAAGCACTCAACCAGCTGCTGAAATTTATTCCTAAAAAATCTGACAGGAGTTTCCCCTTTCACCACAACTGAAGACAGTGGTTTAAAAGCTTTTTCTTAGATTCAGTTTCTCTCATCTCTGGTTTTGATTTGAAAGGAAGGGGATTTCCTTCTGAGAGATTTCATTAGAATGACAAAAACAGCAGTTCTTCTACCCAACTCATGTTACTTAGTTACCAACTCCTTAAAAGTTCAGAGAACAATGGCTTAGACGTCTTTGTTCTGGGTCTCAGAGTCTGGGTGGTGTTTGAAGACAGACTGGTTTGTTGGGGAGAAGAAAGGTGTGAGTGGAGATCTTGAAGCACTTCCTTTCAGTTCCAGACAAAGACTCTGGAATATGTGCCTGGCTTCTCACTCATTTTTTATTTATATATTTTCATGGATAAATTCATGGAAAGACTTACTCGATTTGTTCAAAGAATCGATTCAAGTACCACTAACTCATTTTTCCCCTCTTGACTTGTCTGTATGGAAAGTACTGATCTGCTCTTCTTATTTTCCATAACCCATAAATGATTCAAATAAAATGAATAAATAGCTATGATTTCATTTTCATCATACATTGCAATGGGATTATAGTTGAGACTTGAGGCCTATTTATTTGAGAGTCCCTTGGAGATCACACAGTAGACCCCTGCCCTGTGATCTCAGCAGGCTTTTCCGTAATGCATATCGATTGATCTTGTACTCCACCAATTGGGAAAAAATCATATATGCAGATTTTAAGGTAAATTGTATGGTTAAGACTTCTAAGTGGACAATGGCAAAGCAAAATGTAGTAACAGGCTAGAGAAATTAAAAATGAAAACAAGCCGGGTGTGGTTGGTGGTGTACTTTTGTAGTCCCAGCTATTTGAGGGCTGAGGTAGAAGGATCACTTAAGCTTGTAGTTGAAGACCAACCTGTTACAACTTAGTGACCCTCTTTCAAAAACAAAACAAAAATCAAAGAGTAGTAACTAACATGTAGTGGACTTACATAAAAGATTTCTTTAATTTTAGATTTACTTTGGCCTTTCTCAGTTTTACTTCTGTTTTTTTCACTTTGCTAAGTTGCTCTTGGCTTTTGGATAACCTAGTCACTGGATTTCAGAACACGTTCTTGAGTCTGATTTCCAAAGAACAGTTGTATATAGAAGATGATATTATTTAGTTGACACCTATGGAATTGGGCTGTGTCAGCCAACCATTTCTGTGATCCTGGTGTGTGGTGTGCTGAGAAGGACAGTGATTCCAAAAGTGTGTGCTTTCCGCCAGGCTCAACAAGCTCTCATTAACCTAGGCATGGAAGACCAAGGTATAAGTCATATATATATTTACATGAATCTTTCTTCCCCATTCAGCAAATTAAAATTCTAATACAGTATATGAAGATGATTTAAAGCGAATAACTTTCAAGTCATAATCCACTGGGTCTGGAACTCCACAGAAGTGCCACTATTGAGAAGCTTTAGTAACTGAGAGAGACCCGAGAGGGAGGACTACAAGCCTCTTCTGCCAAAGAGATTAGACTCTCATTGATCTGTTCATGAAGTTTGTAAGTGAAGTTTGGTTGGAAAATTTATCTTGCTCACAATTTAAAAACTACTGATTTAAAAGGCCATTCTGACGTTAGTTACTGATCTCCTCTATCTTGGATATTGATGAACACTTTTTTTGCTGTACTGATTTGGTTAATGGCCCTCTTTTGGTTCTATTCCTGCCTCTGATTCTAGTCTCTTCATACTTCTCTTTCTATTGCAAAAATTCTCTTGACTGAAGGAACTTCTAAAACAGCTGAAGGGGATTCTAGCTGCAGTCCTCCTTTATGTCATTTCCAATAGGATTAAATGATCTTCAGAACATAAACTTAAGTCAGTGACTTACTTTTGATTCTTAGTTGTAGCTTTTCCTTTACTTCTGGCATCATATTTATATATATATATATATATATATATATATACATATATATATATGTATATATATATATATAATTAAAATTTCTTTCTGAACATAAAGATATTAAATGCCAATTACAAAATTTGAAAAATACAGAAAATCAGTTTTAGAAATTAGTTTGATGTTATTCTAACATACTCTGCGTTATCTTCGACTGCACATTTTTACTCTTACTCTTGGAATGTACTTCTCAAATTCCCTTTTTGGCTATTGCTTATATGATGTTATTTTCCTCTATAATTAGAACAACAGCCTCCTTTTCATTAAAGTTTAGATCCTTGTGTCCTCATCTTGATCCTTTAGTTGGCTCTGGCTCACATTCTTTGTTTCATCATATGCTATTAGCCTTGTCTGCATTTTGGCTCCAGTCAGGGAATTTTTTTTTTAAACCCTCCATTCTTCATACTCTGACCTACTGTATCCTCTCTTTTGAGTTCTTGTATTTGCTTCTCATATCTCACTTTACAAATTATTTCCTTCTTACTCTCCAAGTCTTTTCCTTTCCATGTGGTTTTCGTATCATATCCCACACTGCCCAGATGTTCTGTGAGCCATTCAAACAAACAAAAATATTTACTTTGGTAAAAAGTAATGAAAAGGTCTCATATGTAGTAGAGACTAGATTCTCCAAGCCTCAAATTCTAGTTTGATAATCTTCCTTCAAAGGGTGATGCCTTTCATTATTTCTCTAATGAAAAACTAATAAGATCCCAGCAAGAAATGTTGATTAATTTTGTGCAACATGTAGTACTTCCACATGGGCATTTAGGTTGTCTTCACAACTCTTTTAGAAGATTAGAACAGAGCAATCAGCATGAAGAATAATCTCTTTTCACTTAAGTGTTTTCCAACACAGTAAGATATGCTCAGCTTTTTAAATCCCATTAGCACTGAGGACTCCCCTTCACTTAAAAGGGAATCATACCATCACCCTTTCTTCCTTCTGGACATTGATGTTAAATAGAACATTTTCTATATATAGAGAGGTCATCAGAGTCAATACTACACAGTGTACTTGTTTTTATTTTTTGTTTGCTCGTCTCCCTACAACTCCTCCATTGGAATGTAAGCTGCACATGACAGGACCAATAATCTGCTCACTGCCTTCTGCCTTCTGCCTCCCCATTCCCTTTAACTGTGACTGGCATGTTGAAAATGATCCATAAAGATCTGATGGGGAAAATCAACAGATGAATCAATAAAGCTCCAGAACAAAACAAGGGAGGCAGAGGACATTAGTTTTGTTCAAGGTTACGTCACTTGACCAGGATCCCTGGCTTCAGAGCCCCCTTTGCATTTTATAGGCATCTAAGTTTTACCACTGATGAAAAGATGAGGTGATGTTATAATTCGTGGAAATGCTGCAGAACTCATTTTACAACTTTGATTAGAGACCCAGATGTTTGATTATAACACTTCTTAAAACTCCAATATATGCAAATTTGGAAAGATCCTTTGGCCAAACGGAGCACATATTCTGTGTATTAGAGAAGCGTCTGACAGCTGGTCCAGGTCTCATGAGTCTATCAACACTTACACTGGTCTGCTCATTTTAGAGCAGTATTTATTACCAGGAACTTGGCAAACTAAGCTTCTTTATGGGAGTGAATTTGATTTGGTTTCATGTAGGTTGATTGAAGTTTCATTACCTGCTAAGTCTGCTTAATATGGTTGTTATTGGCTCTTTGCTCTCTCTCTATCATCTTGCTGTCCTTTGTGTGTAGACTGGTACAATTAGTAACCACAGGGAGTTTATTGCTTTGAGCTAGAATAATTTTTAACATGATAGGGTTGGCTTTTGTCCTAAAATGTTGATGTAGATCTCTATACACATCATCCAAAGTTGACTTGTCTATTAACTTGATGAAGATATCTAGAGGCCTCTATTTTATCTCATCACTGTTTTATTGATTCTAGGAATGTTCAGTTGTACAGTTCCAGTTTAAAAGCAGTATTTGGTAGATAAGAACTATGTCCAAAATAAATCAGGAACTCCACTATTAGTTATGACACTTTGTATTAAAAGTGTATTGCTCAGCAAAGAAGGTTGTTAAACTAAAATACCTATTAGGAAAGGGCTATGAAGACTCTAGCTGTTGTGCAAATTCCTAATAAGCAGAAGAATAGAGAAGTTTAATTCTGAAAATAATAAGACAGCTAAAATTATGCTAGGTCAAATAATGACACATATATCTTTTATTCTCCTATTTTATTTTTTTGAAAACTTAGGATAAATGTATAATACACTTGTGAACGTCTCTTAGATCTATTTAAGCCCAAAATGCTCCTCAGATATGTTTCCTGAACATAGCTCCTTTCTTACCTTTCAGAAGTAAGTGAACCCTGAGAAACAATGATCGTACAAAGAAGGAAATGTCCTACCTTGCAAGTTAGAATTCTCAGCTCTGGTCTTGTCTTCTATAGATTCAGCGAATCACGTAATTCAACTTTAGTTTTGTAAATGTAAGGTTGATGATCTCTATTGTATAAATATGATAGAGTTGTAGGAGGCCCAGTCTAGATTTTGCACTCGGATAATTAGATGAAAATGTTCTTTTCCTTTGGAGTTGGAGACAAGAAAGGAAGGGCAGAGAGTGGAAAGGAGGAGGGAACATAAGTTCCTTGAAGTGTGGCTGCTCAGGGAAGAGATTTATATCCCAATACTGAGCAGTGTGGGCAGAAATAAATAAGAAGCTGTGCTGATGATAACGTGTCCTACATAGGACGTTAAAGGAATTTAGACCCACGATCCTGAAGAATCTCTGGTAGTTTGCTCCTTTTTAGTGCTGTAAATTGCCTATTGAACAGAAAATCCAGGAGAAAGGTGAAAAGTATGCATGTTTATCATGTATGAATGTGTGAGTGTGTTTCAGAAAAAACACTTGGAAGTAGTTACTTAGGCATTTAGTTTGCTAGCTAGTGTTGTTGCAGTATACATAAATGGAGCACATTACAGGAAATTACTCCTGTGAGCACACTTAGAATGTCTTTAGGAAAGTAATGGTCTGTCTCAATTCCTTGATTTAATAAAATGGGGATTTTTTTTCCTTTTTCTAAGTTCTCAAATATGAAATGAGAGAATGACAGTAGAAGCAGCAGGATGTCTTAAGAACTAAAGAGAGTGAATCATTTTTTTTTCTCTTAAAATTAAGCACAGGGGTATTTTTTGGAATGAACATAGTTAGCCTGATGTTCATTTATTTAAAATTTTGAACGAAGCTCTAACACAGTAGGTGCTCAGTGAGTAAGAAGTTGTTCATCTGGTTTTGATCCTAACTTGGAGCCCTTCTTCTCTCACTTCAGTGTACTTTTCAGAGGTACATAAGCCCTGCATTTACTGCTAACATCTAGTTGCATGGACAAACTTCTGTCATCCTTATGTTTTTTTAAATCCTCAAAGTATAAGTGAATTTAGATCCTAGCAAAGTATTTGAAAAAAGGTCATGGGGACATATTGCTGTGTACTACTGCAAAACACAACACACATTGAAAACTTTAGTCAGTGTGTATGAGTTGAGCGGTTGAGGCAGTGTTACGAGACTGATGTGTGGCTCACTGTGCCAACAGGGCCACCGAGGTGGTATTTGTAATCAACTAAATGCAATTACTTTTTTGGCCTTTGAACTTGAGTGGTTATTTTGGTGTCCCAAGGATTCCATTAATTTCTTGATATCAAAACTACTTTTTTAATAGATTTCATCATGTTTTTGACTATCTATCTAAATAGACAGATAGATATTTATATATATTTAGATAGCATATATATATATATATGATAGATAGATATGATAGATAAATAGATTGGTATCTATATATATTTAGATGGACATATATATGATAGATAGATATGATAGATAAGTAGATATCTATATATATTTAGATAGACATATATATATGTGTGTGTGTGTGTGTGTGTGTGTGTGTGTGTGTGTGTATAGTTAGTTAGTTAGTTAGTTCTTTTCCCCCTTTTCTTTTTGCAAGAGACCATGAGATGACTTCAAGATGTCCACTTGATTTTGGAGGTGTTCTATCAACAGAGAACACACTGATGAGCAGTTAGAGTGTGCTGACCCCACTCCAGAGCCTCACTTAGCATGCTGGGTGGTAGAGACAGTATGGAGTTTGGCTAAAACTGATAAGCTTGTGTCTCCTGAGTGGTGTGGGGGACAAGGCTTATTTTTCTCCAGACTTTCTGTATGAACAATTTATGGTTGATTTTTAAAATTGACCTAGTTAAAATGCACCTGTATTAAGTATATAATATAGTGAGTTTTCAGAAATATTTATGCCCACTTATCTACTACTTCAATCGGACATCAAATATTTCCATCACTCCTTAAAGTTCCTTCAAGCTCTTTGTAGAAAATACTACCTACTCTTGGCCTATTGCAGCCACTGGTCTATTTTCTGTAACTATGGATCAGATTTTTTTCTTTTGAATTTCATGTGGATGGAATTATACAGTGAATACATTTAACCTGAGACTTGGATAACACAGATGAGGTGCCTAATTTGTGACCAAAAGCAGATACTCCTCCCCTGTTTTGTCCTGGGCAAGTGTGATGCCTCCTGTCCCATACTCAATTGTATCTTTTTCTTTTGGTCAATATACACTTTTTTATTTGAGACAGGGTCTCGCTTTTGTAGTTCAGGCTGGCCCTGAGCTCAGTCTCAAACTCACATCACAGCAATCCTTCTGCCTCTGCCTCCCGAGTGCTGGGATTACAAGCATGAGCCACCACATCCAGTTCTATGGTATGTGGTACTGATTGCTGCTGGGGTGAGTCTCCACGTCCAGTACTGTTATGTGGTTACTGGGGATCGAACCTGGGCCCTTGTGCTTGCAAGACAGGTGCTGGAACCACTGAGCTAAATCCCCAGCCCTGGTCAATATACACTTTTAAGGTTCATTAATTTTGGTGCATATGTCAGTAAGTCATTCTTTTCTTTTGCTGTGTAAAGGTCCATGTTATAAATATATGAACCATCTGCATATTTTCCTGTTGATGGACATTGCGTGGTTACAGTTTGGACTTTTATAAATATAGCTGCTATGTTCTATTTTATACAAACTTCATTTGGGTAAACAGGACTAGCACTGCCACTTACACAGTACTGTAATCTGACCTTGTCACTCGAGCAAGTAGACAGTGTGACGGTAATAGTAGTGATGGCTAATTTGTTAACTGCTGCTTATCTTGGGGTAGGAAGTTGTCAGCATGGACTGGGGGTATAGCCCATTGGTAGAGCAATTGTATGTGTGAATCCTTGGATTTAATCTCCAAGCAGGCCGAACAACAACAAATGTAAAAAGATAATGTAACTGTCCAGATGTGAGATGAGAATGTATCAGTAGAAATGACAGCAATATTGCTTCTTTGTTTTTCCAGCTCTGAGTTAGAGCCACGTGTATCAGCTACTACTTCCACTACTGTCCAAGAGGCAGGACTTCAGATGGGGAGGAAAACACATGATGAACAGTTTAATATCCTGATGTCCTGTCTTCCTAACTGTAAGTACAAAGGTACTGATCCTCTTCTTAAGGGAGACAATGCTCTTTTGTTCAATCACAGCTGACCAAACACATCAGGAAGCATTTTGTGACTCAAAGTCAAGTTTATTCTCAATTATCAGGCCTTTTTACTAAAAAAAAAATGCTTTGAGTTGCATCAGAACAATGAATAAGTCAATAGGAACAAAAGCCAAGTGTCTGCCCTGCTCCTGGGTGGCATACTCCTTCCACATGGGGCAGGCTCCCAGCTACTGGTGCTCAGCTGGCTTCCCAGCATTCACCCTCTGAATCTCCCCTTAGGTGACGAAGTACCTCCTGTTCTGTGCTCATTATCCCACTTTGGAGTGGTCATTGAAACAAGGGAAATGTGAGGAACTAATGATTACATCATGGATGAATCATAAAAGTTTTGAGAGTTCACATCTAATAAGTTAGTGTCTCTTAGGAACAGCATGGTCTCAATTAGGTTAGGAATGAGGTAGGAGGATGGAAGAAAGAGACAGCTTCTCCTTGATCTATGGCTGCTGGGTGGGATTCAAACCCACATCTCTCAGTAGACCTGGTTACTGAAGTTAAAATTCCCTGCATGAATAATCTGCGGGCTGCTGGTTTTATTTCCCAGAGGTTAATTCCAAGGCTGCGTTCTCTCCCCCATCTCTAACCACATCCAATGTTAGAAACATTTTGGGCACACAGTGGACTGAAGGAAAAAAGGAAAGAAAGAAGGAGGGATATCCTTCTGTCATGAAGAAAGCTGCAAAAAGTATCAGAGTAGGTTAAAAAAGGAAATGACAAGACAAAGACACATGTCTATTCTGTTCTTCTTGTATTTTCTTTCTATGTCTCTAATATTGCTCTGCCCCAAGTAGAAATCACACACCTGGGCTGTGTATTTTCCATTTTTCTATTCCTGATCTAGCAAGGATTGTGGCATTGCTGGTGCAGCACCTAAGTCCTGGTGAACACAGAACGGAGAGCAGTGAGACTCAGCGCCCCACTTCTGCCCTAGCCTTGATGCAGAAGTGTCTCATGTACATGCTCTTCAGTCATCATGAAGTCTGTTAATGACTGGTTTTCCCCTAAATGACTACTAGTCTGATCAAAACCAGTTTTTACGAGCAAACATCAATAGGGAATGCAAGAGAGAAGCCAACTTGGTTAAGCAAATTTTTTGTTTTGGTTCTCAGGAATCTGTTTTATAGAAGCAGAGGAGTTCACATAAATACAGTGTGGCTCTGATTAGCTGCTTTTGGTCAGCCCAAACATGTAGTTAAGCAAATGGGATCCAGCTTGTCCTCCAGCCCCAAGGCTGGCCTCTTCAGAGTCTAGTTAGTAATCTATCTCTCGACCCAGAGGGCTTTATAATGTTAGTCAATTTCTTTAAAGATTGGTTACTGCAGATGGACCTCCAACTGATGTAGTAAAGGAGCTATGTATATATATTGAGTAATAATAAAACACATTAATATTTTTCCAAATCAGCAAATGATTCCTGTGAAAAGGAATGATAAGGTATATATTTACTTTTTCATTGGAATAAATTAGAAGGTCTGAAAAATCATTAAAGTGGCTTGTGATACAAGTTCTTAATGTGGCTTTTTTGCCCTTCTTTTAAGATGTTAACATTCTCAAAGTCTGCATTATTCCCTTTGGGTGAACGTTCTTTCTTTTCATATGCAGGTGTAATTAAGGAAGTGGTCAATTTCCACATTCTATCTGCTAAACCAAACTCTACTAACAGTTCAAAAATATCACTGAAGCCAACAGAGAGACAGTTGATGCATGAGCCTTGTGAATCTGAGAAATGGCATTTATGTTTATTATAGTGTGGTTTAGAACCATGAGATCTCCAAGGTAGGGTTAGAGATATTGGATTCCCATTTTACCTGGGAATATAAATAGTTCCTCAGAAATAAGCCTATCCCTGTCACATGGGGAAATATGATAACACAAGTTTTGGTGCAAGATCAATGTGGATTTAAATCTTTGCTTTGCCACTTATACTGTATCTTTGAGAGAGTTATGTAGTTTCTGGGTTTTTAGTTTCTTCATCTATTAAATGGACCGAATGATACAACTACGCAGGCAGATTGGTAGAAGGATGTCTTAATCCTTTTTCCCATCACTGAGAACCACACCTTGTATAATTTAAAGGAAGAGAGGCTTATTTTGATTCATATTTTCAGTCCATGGTTGCCTGGTTATAAGGCAGGAACAAGATGACAAAGCTACATTGTGGAGAAAAACTGTTTAACCAGTGACAACCAGGAAGCAAAGAAAGAGAGGACCAGGGGAGGAGAATAAACCCTTCCACATCACATCCCCATTGATCCATTTCCAACCAGGGCCCCCCTCCTAACAGCCAACTTAGCTACTGAACTCAATAATGGATGAATTCATTGATGAGTATAGTGCCCCCATGGTCCAGTCACCTTCCAAGCAATTTATACTCTGAGGGGACATTTTAGATTTAAACCATGACAAAGTATAAGCAGTACAGCGTACTTCAAGGACCAGGAGCAGAGCAGGTACATCATAAATTGCAGCTGTTATTATCTGAGGTACATGTTGATCTTGTCTCTTTTTTATAGAGACATGTGGCCTGCAATAAGTCAGCACTAATGCTGAGAGTGCTTTAAGCGTCCTCAGTAGCCGTAGGCTGTGTTCACTTCTAAAAAGAAAAACAGAAAGGACTGTTTCAGGACTGTTTCTGCTTGTTGGCTTGTGAAATACTGTACACAAGGAAGTGTGTGGATCTGCGAGGCTACTGTGCCTGCTATTTCCGAGGCAAAAATGTCTAAATATGGATGAATTTTTAAAAAATTAGTTTGTGTGTGTTTGAGTCCTGCTAATTTAGAAGTCATTGTTCCTTTGTTTATGCTGCAGTTACTTTGCTCATATGTGCTGGCTTTGTTCTCTTGTTCCTTCTACCTAATTTGTACTTTTTCTGGGTTCCTTAATATGAAAGAGGGATTTTCTTTTGTTTTTATTTTTAAAATTATCTTTATTTTTTTAAAATTATCTTTTAAATTATCTTTACATATATGCATCATGATTGCACTCCATAATGCGGATTTGTACCAGTTTAAGACACAGCTTAATTCTCATTTTTTCCCATAGCCCTACCCACCCTACCGCCCCCCATATACATAAAATTTGTTTCCTTACTTTTTTGTTATAATCTCATTTTTTTCCCCCTTCACTGTATTTTACTTTGAGCATTTTCTATTTCACAATATATAACATACAATTTAGGACTCATTCACACCTTTATTTTCTCATACCAGAGAAAAGTTGCGATATATCCCTATCTGTGACCTATTTATTTCACTTATGAGGATATCCTCAAGGTATGTCCATTTAAGTAGAAATGATTCAAACTTATCATTTTTTATGGCAGAGTAATACTCCATTCTGTAGAAGAACCACAGCTTTTTTATCCAGTCTCCAGTTGATGGACACTTGGGTTGTTTCCAAGATGTAACAATCACAAACTGGGGTGCTATAAACATGGGTGCACATATGTCACTGTGATATGAGTCTTTTAATTCTTTTGTGTATTTTGTTTTTATTTTGAGTGAACCTATAGTGTATACATGAATTTTAGGCAATTTACCTAATTTAAACCAGTCTGACTCATTTCAAAAAGTTATTGAAATCATTCACTATTGAAACAGAAAATATTTAAAGTTCTAAGAGATTATTTTAGCATATGAAAAGTCTCTTTTAGCTGAATAGCTAATGTCATGAAATGGGGAGGATAAAACTCACTGTAACCAGAACAACAGTGACTCTTTCGGCATCAAATACACTGAGGAGGGCCGGGGATATAGCTCAGTGGTTCCGGTGCCTGTCTTGCAAGCACAAGGACTCGAGTTCAATCCCCGGTAACCACATACCATACTGGGCGTGGAGACTCACCCCAGCAGCAACCAGTACCACATACCACAGTGCCGGGCATGGTGGCTCACGCCTGTAATACCAGCACTCGGGAGGCAGAGGCAGGACTGCTGTGATGTGAGTTGGAGGCTGAGCTCAGGGCCAGCCTGAACCACAAAGCAAGACCCTGTCTCAAAAAACCTTAAAAAAAAATACACTGAGGAGTGGCAGGCTTCAATGTGTAGAGTGACCGATTCTTCATGGGAACTTTGGCAAGCCCTAGAGGCCTTTGGGTAGAAATATTCTGCAGAGAGAAGTTAGTGCAATGGGAGTGCTTGCAGGGCCACATGGTGTCAGGAGAGGCACTGTGAAGGTTAGAGTTTGAAGACGTTTCATAGTACAGTTTAACACTCTAATGAGCTTGGGGTGAAAGACAAATATCCCATCCTTCCTTCCTTCCTTCCTTCCTTCCTTCCTTCCTTCCTTCCTCCCTCTTGTCTTTCCTTCCCTCCTTTTTCCACTGGATTTCTTTCTTTGCTGCATTAATAATACTGTCTTAAATAAAGGAGAAGGTGTCCTTAAGTTGAAAGATCGTGACTCTCAGGGGACAGTCTTGCTTAGCTGTTGACCACTGTGAAACTTGGGGTCTGGGCATCATAAACACCATTTCAGGGACTTTGTAGAGAAAGTGAGTTTGAGTGAGCTATAGAGACCCTGCAGGACACCATCTGAGTTTCTTGAAGTCTGTGTAGATCGTGAGAATGAATCATGCTTGTGATTTGCAGACGCCTGTCCCATCACTCCATTGCTGTGGGGCTCAGTGTAGCTGTCCACAGATGGTTTGCTTTGAAATGGCTGGTGTAAAACAAATATTTTAGAAGTTCACTTATGAGCATCCAGATGTCTACACAGACATTCTTCTCTCAATAAAGTGGAACCAAGAGACTCAGGCCTGAGTCCACCACAGTAAGAAGTGAGCTTTTGATTCTCCAGCATGGGCTCAGTTGTGGGAATTGGTCTACAATGCTGATTTCAGGCCCCACTTCAACCTATAAATAGCTATCGTGCTAAAGCCCAATTCTTCTTTTGTGACTCTGCAGAAATGCTCAAAATCTTTCAATCATTTTTATTCAAAATACAATTGACACCTTCTTCTTGGTGGATCTTGTGCTCCGGATAATTCAGACTGTTGGCTTGGCTTTCTCCTGAGCCACCACATCCTGGTGCTCAGTTCTGACTCACCCTTGCCTTGCGCTGGAGCACTTTCCTCCATGTCTGTCTAGAGTCACTTCCTACTCAGCCTCCAAGGCTTGTGTTGTGGTGGTCGCCTCTTCAAAGCTTCCTCTGACCTCTCTATGTAAAATAACCCTTTCTTGGGCCGGGGAGTTAGCTCAGTGGTTCCGGCACCTGTCTTGCAAGCGCAAGGACCTGGGTTCGATTCCCCGGTAACCACATAACAATACTGGGTGTGGAGACTCACCCCAGCAGCAACCAGTACCACATACCACAGTGCTGGGCGTGGTGGCTCACACCTGTAATCCCAGCACTCGGGAGGCAGAGGCAGGAGGATTGTGATGTGAGTTTGAGGCTGAGCTCAGGGCCAGCCTGAACCACAAAGCGAGACCCTGTCTCAAAAAACCTAAAAAAAAAAAAATAAAAAATAAAAAAAAAATAAAACAACCCTTTCTTCCTCCTCATTCACAGAGAGGTTATTTTCTACCACTCTTACTTATAGCAGTCCTGCTTATACTCTCCTCATAGTGGGGCTGACCTGCTAATGCAGTTCTTGTTAAAAAGCTATCTGGGCCCAATCTTAGACTGACTGACTGAATGTCTCTGTAGCTGAGGCCTGGGAACCAGCATTTAAACAAAAGCCCAGCCGATTCTTTTCCTCAGAGAAGTGGACTTGCTGTTTGAAGCATGATTTCAGCTGTGCAAGCTACACTGGGGTGCGTGTAAGAAATGCAGAGCCTGGGGCCACCTAGGAGAACCCCTGAATCAGCACTGGCATTTAAAGAAGATCCTCAGGTAATTGTGATATACATTAAAACCAGAGAAGCACTGTCTTGTTATATTTATTACTTTCTATTTCAGTTATAGTTAATTAAGCAACTACAACCCTGTTAAAGGACTCAAAGCAACTATTATTATTCCTATTTTTTAGATGGGTGAGATTCCAATTAAGTTGAATCATAAGAAATGGTGAGTGTTGGGCCGGGGATTTAGCTCAGTGGTTTCGGTGCCTGTCTTGTAAGCGTAAGGGCCCGGATTCGATCCCCTGTAACCACATACAATACTGGGTGTGGAGACTCACCCCAGCAGCAACCAGTACCACATACCACAGTGCCAGGCGTGGTGGCTCATGCCTGTCATCCCAGCACTTGGGAGGCAGAGGCAGGAGGATTGCTGTGATGTGAGTTTGAGCCTTAAAAAAAAAAAAAAAAAAAGAAATGGTGAGTGCTAACCTGTTTTTTGGCCTACTTGTGTAAGAGGCAATTTCGTAGGTCTCCATTTAATAGAAATGGTGAAGATGCTGGGATGGGATAATTTGGTTCCTTTCCTTACGCTTTATTCTATTATTATGATTATCACATATGTCAGTAACTGCTTTTCAATGGTAAAAAATCTTTATATTAAAATACAATATTTAATCTCAAGTTTTGTGTATGATAGGGTTCTGAAAATGAAAATGGTTATATACACAGACAGGAAGAAGTGGGGTGGGGTGAGAGAGTAAAGGAAGTAGCTGAAATTACATGCTTTTGCGTCCATGTGGTGCCTGTGGAATTGAAGACGACAGGTATTAAGGCCAATTTGCTTCCAGACATATGGAACTGAAATAGCCTTTGTTCTGACTTATAATTTTCTGCTTGATTCCAAATCTCAAGAACTGCAATTTTAGGCTATGACTGGAATATAAAGTTGTTTCTGTCTATTAATTTTCAGGCAGAATCAGTTTGCAGTAATAGGCTCATACAATTTTGTGTGTTCAAGGGCCAAAGTTTATAAAATCTCTGGGAAATTGGAAAAGGAAGGAAAGATTTCTTGCCAAACTTTTTGATATTTGATCCTTTCAAATGATTAAATATGCAACAAAGACACAACAAAGAATAGACTTCCATCCAGAGGCTCTTATAAAATGGTATAAACATATTTTGTATTTGAAGGTTATGACTAGCTAATTTTTAATGTGTAGTTCACTAAAGATTGAAGCTTTTCAAGAGGAGTGCTTGTTCCTCTGTGATTTTTGCTGACAAAAATCACACTACAATTCTTGGTCTTCCTAAAACGGGATTTCTGTGAAAAATGCTTGCACTGTTTTCATGTGATAATGTGTTAAGTTGTGACCTGTAAGGCAAAGGAGAAACAGTGAAGTGTGCTCTAAAGACATTCAGGATTCATGGGACAGGACGCATGGGAGCAACTGTAGATAGCAACGTCAGTGATGAGTGGCGGGAAAGAGCCTGTGAGATGTAGCTGGGGGGGAAGATTGTGCCACTCATTTAAAAAGTTGGGGGAGGGGGTGTCTGTGCCTGAGTCACACAGCTGGCCAGTTGGTATGCTGGGAACCAGTGGAAAATGTACTCATGGAGGAACGATTTCCTGATATCTGTCCACTGTTCTACAGTGTTTTTCCCTTCTTGTAAAATATCTTGCAATTCCAGAAAACTGACATGAACTAGTTTAGCCACAACTCATTTATTCAAGTGGTATGTGCTTCCCTCAACACATTAACTTCATGTAAAATGCACATACATTTTCAGAAAATGATGAATTGTAAAGGTTAAAGGAAATGATACATACTTTCTTCAATGAATAAGCCAACAGTTACAGGTTGCTTTTCCTTTGTACATGGTAGATCTCTGTTAGCGTCTGATCATGAGAAGTATGGCTTTCAGTTCTTGAGATTACCCAAGAAGATGTTGTTTAAAAGCATTTACATTTTACTTTTAGATAAATGAGAAAAGGACTGTGTTCTGCATGTTAGTATCTTTGCCTTGGAATCATGTGAAATGGAAAACATTTTCCAGGCCTTGCGCCATTAGGAGCCCTACTTGCCACTGATTCGCCTTATGATTTAAAGTCTGTTAATCGGAGGAACCTTTATTTGGTACCAGAATCAAACTCAGAGACTTGTGCTTGCCAGGCTCCCAGCCCTTAAAATGTATTATTGCTGAACTCTTTACATTTCTTTGATTCAATAACATAAAATCAAATTTTTTTTAAGGTTTTTTGAGACAGGGTCTCGCTTTGTGGTTCAGGCTGGCCCTGAGCTCAGCCTCAAACTCACATCACAATCCTCCTGCCTCTGCCTCCCGAGTGCTGGGATTACAGGTGTGAGCCAACACGCCCGGTGCTGTGGTATGTGGTACTGGTTGCTGCTGGGGTGAGTCTCCACGGCCAGTGTGGTATGTGGTTACCGGGGATCGAACCCGGGGCCCTTGCGCTTACAATACAGGTGCCGGAACCACTGAGCTATATCCCTGGCCTCATAAAATCAATTTTCCCACAGAAAATTTTGAAAGAAGGAATGAAAAGTGAGAATCTACATTATTTAAGAACTGAATAAATTCATTTGTTATTCAAATTTGGACTTGGGCGAAGAAGAAAAACATGCTGCAGTGGTTCTGTACTTTGTTACATAAAAATTGAAAGCCAACGACATGTAAACTAAGTCTACTAGAACTAGAAATATGATTATTGATGACCTTCTTTGGAGAATCGGTGTTATGTATTGAATTCTGCCCCTCCTCTGCCCAGGTCCCAATTCGTGCAATGTCTTAAGCACATCATCTCAGAATGTGATCTTATTTGGAAACTGAGTCTTTATTGAGGCAATCAAATTAAAATTCAGTAATGAGGGTGGGTTTTTATTAATATGCTTGTCCTTATAAAAGAGAAATTCAGAAACAGCTGCACAGGAAGAATTTTATGAGAAGAGTAATGAACATAGAAATTAAAGTAATGCTTATACAAGTTGGGGAACATTTTTACTTGCTGGCAAATAATGAAATGATAGAGGTGAGGTATAGAATGAATTCTCCCTCACAGCCTCGAAAGAACCAATCCTGGAGATACATTGAATTTGAACTTTTAGTTTCCAGGAAGATGAGAGAGTGAATATACTCCTCCTTCTGTGGTACTTTACTATAGTCATCCTTAGAAAATTAACATGTCAGCACAGAAATTACAGGTTTTATTTATAGAGATCAGCTCTATGATTCCAAAGACAATCAGTCCTCAGACCTGGTTATATAAATGAAACTCCAGAGCTAGTAATCTATTGCATTGTTCCAAGTGATGCTTTACTTTAGCAATGTCCAAAGCAAAACCTTGTCTAGTTACCTCAGCTATAGAAAGAAAACTTAAGTAAAACTGATGAGAATAAACTTTTGGTTCACACACCAAACTATGTGCTTTGATTTGCCAGTGAGACATACACTGATTGAAAAAGAAATTCTGTACCAATCATCATCACTCTTATTTTTCTGTTACTAGATCATGAAGTCTGACTGATTCACACCTGAATTAAACCAATTTGCAGAAGTTAATGATATTGCAACTTAGCCACTGTTGTGAGGAGTTAGGAAACTCATTACACTGAAAGAACCAGGGCACAGGAGACTGTCAGTCTCCTGGGAAGCCATTGATTTCATTCTGCTGAGAGTTGAAGGTATGGGTAAGGGTTTTGACTGTAATGTCATCTTGACCTCTAGACAAGCAACACCAGTACAGAAAACACAGGTAAACTAAGTTAGAAATGTGATTGGTCCTTCAAAGGACTTGGCTAAGAAAATTAAGCCCATCAGTTACTTTAATAGAAGGAGTTTAGTGGGCAAAATTCATAATTAATGCCTCAGGTGACCTATCCCAGCAATCAGAAGATGAGGCTACTCATATCAGGCTAGAAAGGCAGAGTGAGATGGTGGCATTTCAAGAGCCCTTCTTTGTACAACTGCTAGAGACACTGTCTAGACAAGCAGATAGGCAGCAATACCTTGACTTCTCTCTCCCAATCTGTAGTGCCTTTCCGATGCCTCTCATCGCTGCATACAGATAGAAACAAGTACCAAGGAGGCCCCGCAAGCAAAGTTTGCTGGTGTTAGTACCTTGAGAGTGTGCAAGGGGAGGTATATTGCTTCCTGTTTGTTGCCATAACAATTACCACAAAGTTAGTTGTATAAAACAATGCAGATTAATTCCTTCAAAGTTCTGGTGATCAGAGGTACAAAATCAAGATATGAGCAGAGCTGTATATTTTGAAGGCTTCTGGGGGAAAATCTGTTTCTCTATCTTTTGTAACCATAGAGGCTGCCTTGGCTCATAGCCCCGTTTTTCATCTAGAAAATGCATCATTTTTCCGTGTGATTTCATGGTCACTTCTCAGTTTTTTGCCTTTAATCTCTCACCTCCTTTTTATGATTAGGATGGGACACTCAGATAATCCAGAAGAATTTTTCCACCCCAAAGACTCTTAACTACATCTGCAAAGTCCCTTTTATAAGGTAACATATTCCTAAGAGCCAAGTATTGGGGAGTGGCCATTTCTGGGTGGAAGCATTATTCTCTTTGTCACAGGAGGGAAAGGACAGATGTGAAAATAAACATGCATGTGAAAAAAGACCTTTTGCAAGCTCTTTATAGCCCATTTCTAGTCATTACAGGGGCTTTTTGCATGTAACACCATAGTATTTCAGCTAGCCCAATATTTATGTAAAATTTATTGCATCAGATTTTGGAGGAAATGCAAGTTTGTTCATTTATAAGGGACTACACCAAAGGCTTAAAGAAACATCATTATTCTAGCAGACTTTATTGAAAACTGCTTTTTAATGGAATTATTTGGAATCAGGCAATTGCTGAGATTGAGAGAGGATGGAGGGGAAAGGAACAGTGCTTGGTTCTCCAATTGCCTACAGTTGGATCTTTACCTTCCCCCAAAAGAGCTCATGTCTGTGTGCAGCCGACTTGGGCTGAGTGGGAGCTCCGGAGTAGAGCAGCTTGCTCCCGGCATCCCAAGGGAAGAGTTCAGAGACCAGAAGGCCCCTGCTGGTGTGCTTCGCAGGAAAGCGACAAGACAAAACCAAACAGCTAAGCCTCCCTGTTCACAATCACTCAATTTACTTACAGGATTCCCTTCATCTACATATCAGCTGGTTCTTGTTCAGGGATTTCATGATGTGCTTAGAACATCTCTAAAAGGACTGGGAGTCCTTCTATTTAAACAATTATCCACAGCCTTTATAGAACTTCATATGTCACCCCCACATGCAGCTATCAAGAGTTGATGGTTGTAAATAAAATCTTCACTTATTCACATGAAAAAAAGATTCACATATACAGATCCAGATGCAAAAATAATTATAAACTTAAGAAAATTCAACAAGATAAAGATGTTTCATATTCAAGAGACAAAAGAATGAACACATAAGAAATTAGAGTCAAACTGCAAACTGAAGACTTGAGTAGATTAAAATAAAATTCTCAGAAAATTCTAGACAATTTTACTAACATGTACCAAGAATAGAATAATATGGAAAAATGATAAAAAGCATTGTTTAAAAATGAGAGATAATTTTTAAATACTGGTATCATTGAGAAATATCTTAAGATCTTTATAGCTGAAGATGCATTTTTGTGAGCTGGAAGATATTATAGGGTATTTCCCCCCAAAACATCCAAGGATGCAAAAAATATGTAAAAGAAGTTGAGATATGAAAAACAAAATAGTTTGGGACCTAGAATTCTTTCATTAGCAAAATATATAGTTCAGGAGAAAGTTAAAACTTTTCTTATACAAAAATATTATATTCACAGACTTTCTGGAAAAAATCTTTAGAAGATGTGCTCCAGAAAAATGAAACTAACAATCCAAAAATGAATCCAAGAAGAAAGATTTAAGAAAGAAAGAAGCTTGTGCTTTGAATGTGGCCTTCACTGTTTTGCTTGTGCTAGCTGAAACTTGGTTATTTCCCCAGAGATTGTTAATGTTGGTCAGGTTTTAAAACTATGTATTTAATACAACACAGACATAGTTTCTCTCTCTCTCTCTCTCTCTCTCTCTGGTTAGTGATCACCAGTTTGTCAAATCTCAGGACCAGTTCTAAGATCTCACGAGAGTTTCTCAGCAGCACCTTCTACAGGGAAACCTCCTTTCTTCTTTGATCTTTCTGTGGTTTCCACAGCATTGCCAACTCTCTCCCACTTCTTTATACTCTTTCTTTTAAAACTAATTCTCTTAACTCTTCCTTATCTTTACATTTCAGAATGGATTATTTCCTGTTCATTATATTCCACCTAATTTACTTTTGGCTAAAGAACTCATTTTGTAGAAAGAGAAGAGAGGCAAATACAAGGTAAAGATCAATTATACAAAATATTAGGAAAAGGGAGAGGAAAAATTAGTCTAGGTTAATGAAAAATATATAAAGTTCAAAACAAGGA
>PVIR01029693.1:0-20889 GCA_004026965.1 Petromus typicus | reverse complement strand
TCTTTTTTTTTTGAGACAGGATCTTGCTTTTGTAGTTTAGGCTGGCCCCGAGCTCACTATGTAACCCAGGCTAGCCTCAAACTCAACAGTAGTCCTCCTGCCTCTGCCTCCTGAGTGCCAGGATTACAGGCATGAGCCACCACGCCTGGCATTGTTGTATGTGGTTATCGGAGATGGAACTCTTATACTGCAAGAAAGGCTCCGGAACCACTGAGCTAAAATCTGCGGCCCTGTTCTTCTAGTATTCTATTCTTGTGTCATGGACCCAAGATTGCTCTTACTGCCCTGAGAGTATTAGTGATGTCTCTGCTGTGTTCTCCGCGTTTGGTATCTGGTTGTCCTTGCTTAACTGTCTTGTGGGCTGCTTCCTTGAATGCTGCCTGGATAACTGCTGTGTTTGAGGACTGGCACCAACAGGCTGAGCGTCCGGCCTTAGGGTTGGGGTGGGGGTGGGGGAGGGTGCTTTGGGGACACCTGCAGGTTAGGATCCCTGGGCCCTAACTGAGGGTTGTCAGATTCCCTGGGAAGTCTTAATGTTCTGCCCTAGGGAATGCGCTTGGCTGGTTATCTGATGAGAGCTTTAAGGTCCTATACTTTCACTTAATTATCTGGTTTTCTGTTGTGCTTAGACCTACCCGCTGGTCAGAGGCTTTCTCTTATCTGGGCGTGTTTGAGACACGAGTTCAGGGAGTTCCTTCACCAGTCGCCTGCGCCCATTGCCTCAGCCCTTTTCTTCCAGTGCTAGGGCCTGAGACCTGAGCCAGTGGAGGTTTTTCCTTAACCTTATGAGTTACCAGATCTGTTCGATGTCTGTGTGTCTGACCACAGGGTCTGACCACCTCTCCTTTGTTTTCTTTTTCCTGTTGGGCTTAAGGTCTTCAAAGCCCCTCTCTTTTGTGTGGGGTAGGGATTTCCAGGGGGAAGGTGCGGCCAGCTCACCATCCTTACCCAGGTATTTTCCTGAAGCTGCAGACCCCAGGAAGCCCTTGGAGCTCTGCTCACGCTGCAAGAAGGTTTTGGCTGGGCTCTCTGGGCCTTCCCTGAGCTGTGAGCCCACTTCTCCCCAGTGCTGTGAACCTCTTGATCACAGTTCCTGTTGCCACCTGCACCGAGCTCTCCAGCTTCCCGTCCCTGCTGCTTTTTTTGTCCTTTTTGGTGTTGGGGATCGAACTTAGGACCTTCTGCTAGCCAGGCCGGCATGGTGTCACTGAGCTACATCCCTGGCCCTCCAGTCCCTGCTTCTGCCCTGTTGTTCTTGTGAACCCTGGCCTGCAGCTAAGGGAAGCCAGAGTCACTCTTTGCGGGGCACCCACTGTATTTTAACTTCTGCTAGGTTAGGCTCCCCTGAGGACCAGAGTAGGTTAGAGCTGCTCTGGGTTTCCACACTCCTGTCTGTGTGACCTGGGAGTGTTGTCATGTCCTGGTCCTCAGGGTCTTCAGGTAGGCCACTTACTGTTCATTGCTGTAATTTCTTCCTGCTATGACCACCATGGGGCGGGGCCATTGGCCATTCTCTAACTGTTGAGGGATTAGCCACCTGGCCTGGGCTAGAACCCTGACCTCTGACCTGGGATCTCTGACCTTGGCTGGGCTATGACCTCTGGGTCCTAGGCCACAGGGGCCAGGGCTTTAACAGCTGGTTCCCCCCAGGTCCTTCCTCAGATCCCTGTGAAGAGTGGTGGTCCCCATGGGGCAGGGGTCCTCGGTGAGTGGCTGACCCCCTCCCCATCCCTATCCTGGGCGGCCCCTCCCTCTCCAAGTGTACAGTTGGGGAGGGAAGGTGGGCAGTGGTTGGGCAGTGGGTTGGGGGTGCTCACTAGAGTCACCCTTATCCCCTTTGCTTAGGGGTGCACTTGGAAGGCCCATTCATCAGTCCAGAAAAGCGAGGTGCACACCCTGAGGCCCATATCCGCTCTTTTGAGGGCAATGCCTTCCACGACTTGCTGGCTACCTATGGGCCCCTGGACAATGTCCGCATCGTGACACTAGCCCCTGAGCTGGGCCGCAGCCGCGAAGTGATCCAGGCACTGACAGCTCAGGACATCTGCGTGTCGCTAGGTAATGGGGCTCTCTGAAGCAGTTGGTCTTTCTGGGGTCCTGGGCTGTTGCAGAGTCTGACCCTCCAAATCTCATACACAGGGCACTCAGTGGCCCACCTGCAGGCTGCAGAGGAAGCAGTGCAGAGCGGGGCCACCTTTATCACTCACCTGTTCAACGCCATGCTGCCTGTGAGTGCCACCACAGGTCCCGGGTGGGTGACGACTCAGCGGTCCCTGCTGTCAGTCAGTTGTCTCCTCCTGTGCTGCCCAGTTCCACCACCGTGACCCAGGCATCGTGGGGCTCCTGACCAGTGACCAACTACCTCCAGGCCGCTGCATCTTCTACGGGATGATTGCCGATGGCATACACACCAACCCTGCTGCCCTGCGCATTGCCCACCGGGCCCACCCCCAGGGTAAGCCTCTGGGCAAGTTTGGGCAAATAAGTGGGGACCAGTAAGGTCCTGAGGCACCTTCCTTCCCAGGGCTGGTACTTATTACTGACGCCGTCCCTGCGCTGGGCCTGGGCAATGGCCGTCACACCCTGGGACAGATGGAGGTGGAAGTGGATGGGCTGACGGCCTGCATTGCAGGTGAGTGCCCACTGTGCTTGTGGAAGAAGAGCCCCTTGGGCCCTCTCCGCCAGGAGGCAAGAACCTGGCTTCCTTTGCCTGCCACTGGGCCCCGGGGGCACAGGCCCCTGAGCCTGGACTCTCTGTTATCAAGGCACCAAGACGCTGTGTGGCAGCATAGCCCCGATGGACGTCTGTGTCCGACATTTCCTGCAGGCCACAGGTCAGTAGGTTAGTACGGGTGGGATCACGTGTACATCGGGGACAGAAACTGGAAGGGAGGTGGGGATAGAGAGAGTCCTGCACCGGCCCCCTTCATTTACCTTGTCAAGGGGGTTCCCAGGGTATGGAATGGATGGGAGTGTGGACAAGGCAGGGGGCGGTAGAGAGCAGCAGGTTACTCGAGCTAGGGTGGTGGGCAGTGAACGCAAAGCCCCTAGTTGGAGCAGGGACCCTCATGCTGTCCACGGAAGGTCCAGGGCCGGCCCTGTGGGGTGGCAGGACCCTGCGGGGTCAGCACAGTGGGCAGGTGGAGTGCAGAGTGGTGCTGTACGATCCTGAGGTAGACTATAGGGACCTCCCGAGGGAAAAGCAGAGGGTACGTATCTGACAGGTCCTTGAGGCTGGATGTCATTCTGCAGGCTGGAGGACACTAGGGTTCAATGTGCTGTTTAGGGCAGATGGCTGAGAACAAGGGGGTAGCAGCAGCAGGGGGGCTGCCCAGGGGTCCGAGGAGGGCTGTGGGTAAGGGGTAAGGGGGGCAGGGAAGAAAATGCGGTCACTGGGCCTCTTGCTTAGAGGGGCAAAATGTAGACCCCTGTGTGGCTGCTGGCCTGGTGGGCTGGGCATTGGTTTTTGACACGTAGAGGGCTCTCCATGGGACCCAGGAGGTGGTCAAGGGTTCTGCAGACAGAGTTCTTTGTCAGGGAAGAAAGGGTCCTTGTGAGGCCAGGAAAGTGAGTGAGTAAGAGAAGAGAGTAGTGAGCGGTGTTTCCAAGCTTTAGAGGCCACGACTGTCTCCCTTTGACCCCCAAGTCCCAAGATTGGGTGCTCGGAGCTGTGCTGGTGTGGGGGCTGTGGGCTGTCACCAAGCTGTGTCCCAAATCAGGCTGCAGTGTGGAGGCGGCCCTGGAGGCTGCATCCCTGCACCCGGCCCAGCTGCTGGGGCTGGAGAAGAGCAAGGGGACCCTGGACTTCGGGGCTGATGCAGGTAAGGTGCCATGAAGCTGAGGCCCATGCAGGGGCTGGGACAGGCCCGAGTTGGTAGGTCTTCCCTGGATCCCAGCTGCCTAATGACCTGGCCTGCCACAGTCTCCCTAGACCCTTCCTTTCTTGTTAGCCGGTCTTTCTGAAATTCCAGATAAGGCTAGGAGCTGGACATACCGGCGCCACTGTAATCCTAGCACTTGAGAGGCTGAGACAGGAGAACTGCTGCAAGTTTGAGGCTAGCCTGGGCTACATAGTGAGTTCGGGGTCAGCCTGGACTACAAAGCGAGACCCTATCTCAAAAAACCCCAAAAAACCAAACCCTTGTTCCTGACTGTGAGGACCTAAAGACCTTCGTTAGTCTTGTGATGGGTCAGGATGTCCTGCAGGTGGTATCCCTGGGCCTCACCAGTTTTCCCACCAGCCCTGTCTAGAAGTGACTCCATGTTGGGGGGAGGGAGGTCCCACCCCCACTCACCCTCTGGCTCTGCCTCAGACTTTGTGGTGCTCGACGACGCCCTCCATGTCCAGGCCACCTACATCTCAGGTGAGCTGGTGTGGCAGGCAGAGGAAGCCAGGCCATGACTTCAGACCTCAGCTGGAGAGGACGCCTGGCCAGCCCCAGCTGGACACTGATCGGGAGGGCATCCGCGGGAGCTGGTCTCCAGGGAACAAGTTGGGAGCCCCATCCCAGATTGGCGTTCATAGCCTGAGCGAGCAGCCACCCTGGAGGCGATGGCTTGCATAAATGAGCAGCAGGACTCGGCTTGTCTCTGGGTTTTGCTTGTGCTTCACTTGGGCCCTCTGGGGAAGGTGTTTGCAGCTTCAGGCAAGAATGGCTGGATTCCTCAGGGCCTGTTAGGCACGACTTGATTGAAGCCTACAGACCCACCAGAAAATGTGAAGAAGGGGGTGTATAGTGAATGCTGCAGGCGGGAGGGGTGGAAGCCACTCCTTGGAGGGCTGCACGAAGGGGCTGTTGACTGTGACAATAGGTGGCTTCAAAAGTTTGCTCACTGTGTCTGAGCCAGGTGGACAGAGTGGAGGCCCATGACCCGGCTTTGGGTTTGAGCACAGCCCCAGGTTCTCTGCACTTTGGGGGGAGCCCACCCAGGTTCTAGGGCCCCAGATCACCCAATGCTGGGTACAGTAGTCAGTGGTGTAAGGACCTCAACCTCGGCCCAGGACCCCTGGGTACAGCTTTCTAGCCTGCCTTGCTTGCCCAGCCTTCAGTTTCTCCCTCTAGCACCTTTTCAGTAACGAGGCAATGAGGCTCCATTTCCTCTGGCTCTGTCTCAACCGACCCCTCTCCTGACCTGACCCGTACGTGTGACAAGCTCTCCTCACTGAGTATTTGGTGGCTTCCCTGCTTAGTGCTGCCACGTCAGGGTCTCACCATTGCGCTGGACCTTACAGCTCTGATTTCCCCCTAGAGCTCGAAGCAATCCTCCTGCCTCAGCCTCCCAAGTGCTGGGATTACAGGCGTGCAACACCGTGTGTGGCACCATTCCTGTCACTTGGGCAGTACACCAGGCAGGCTTCCCCACCTTGGGCATGAGCCGTCAGTGCCTTCCTGGATCTGACGATGGTTCTGACATGGGAGTCAGATGCCAGGTTGTGGAGTCAGATCTGAGAATGGTGTCTTAGCAGTCCCCCTTGGGGTCTTGGGGTCAGTGACCCCTTAGTCCGTTCAGTATGGTAAAATAGTTTTACCCATGCACTGTGGTAAAACTTCCTGGGTGCAGGAAGTTGCAGACATTGTCGAACATGGCACCTGTCTGAGGAAATGTCTCCAGACCCAAAGTAATCAGAGTAGCCTCTGGCCTCCATTTGTGTTTGAGGGCTGACAGCGTGAGAAGGACATGTTGGGGAAGGGGCTGCCCACGGGGCACATGGGGACCAGGTCCTGGCCACCGTGCCTCTGGATACACACTGCCAGCCCAAAATGACAAGCTTGTGGGATGCCTGGGTCTGGCCCAGCCTCGTGCCTTTCTTGTGGCTGAACAGCTCCTCTGGGTGCCTAGTGCCACAGAGATGTGGACCATGCACCTGGCACCAGGCAGCCCTTGCCCCAGCTGCTTAATGAAAGTGAACTTACTCTACACTTCTACGAGATTCAGAGAGGGATCCTGTCTTCCCGGCTTCAGGTGCGCAGTCAGAGGTGCTGTCAGGTAGAGGTCACGGGGGGACGGGGTGGGAGTCTGTGGCGGGTCCCAGAGCTTGTGTGGGATGGGTTGAAGACGGCCACGTGGATGGGAAGGGGTTGGCATGGGTAGGGTTATGTGGGTATGGGCAGGACTCGAGCCACTGTGGGAGTTTGGATTTCATTTGAGGTTCAGGGAGGGGCAGTGCACGTGGGCATGTATTTTTTTTTTTTTAATACAGTAAATTTTGCTGGGTGTGATGACACATACCTGTAATTCCAGCACTCAGGAGGCTGGGGCAAGATCAGTCACAAGTTAGAGGCCAGCCTGGGCTACATGGTGAGCTCAAGGTGCACATAGTGAGACCTGTCTCAACCAAAAATCAATAAATCAAACACATTTTACAATCAACCATTTGTGTGAACGTGGTGTTGGATAGGAAACCTGGTCCATTTGTGCTAGGCACGCGTTCTTCTGCTGAGCTACTGTCTCTGTTTTTTTTTTTTTTTTTTTTTTGAGACTGAGTCTCGCTTTGTAGTTCAGGCTGGCCCCAAACTCACTGTGTACCCTAGGCGAGCCTCCAGCTCACAGCAATCCCCCTGCCTCTGCCTCCTGAGTGCTGGTATATCAGGTGTGAGCACCATGTCCAGCACTATGGTATGTGATACCAGGGATCAAACTAGGGACCTTGCGCTTGCCAGGAAGATGCCAGAACCACTGAGCTAAATCCCTGACCCACTGCCCCGCCCCCCCTTTTTAAGACAGTCACTATGTAGTCCAGGTTGGCCTTGACTCACTGGGTAGCTCAGGCTAGCCTCCCTCTGGGATTAAAAGTGTGTGCCACCACGACTGGCTTTTAGACTTAAAAAAAAAAATTATATTTAAATTTTGAGACAGGGTCTTGCTGTGTAGTTCAGGCTGGCTTTGAACTCACTTTGGAGCTCTCAGGCTGGTTTTGAACTCACAACGATCCTCCTGCTTCAGCCTCTTAAGTGCTGGACCTACAGAGATGGACCAACACACCCTGCCCATCTCCAGCCTTGAATTTGTATTACCTGTTTATTTATTGGGGAGGTGCCAAGACAAGGTGTCTGGTCTCACCATGTAGTCCCAGCTGGCCCTGAACTCAATCCCAAGCAATCCTCAAACTTGGGATCCTCCTTCCTCATCCTCCCTTCCCAGTAGCTACTGCTCCAGCCTTTCCTTTTAACCACTTATTAGAGTACAGATCGGTAGCACCAAGCACATCCTGCCCTGCTCTCCAGCCTGTCACACCATCCGATTCTGGAACCTCTCCCCCTTCTTCACAGAGATCACCCTGGTTGCGCATTTGCCCTGTCACTGGCAACATTCCCTGCCCTTGCCCCACCTTGGTCCATAGGATTAAACTGGGGGTCTGAGAGCTGCAGCATACAGTGCCACTTAGGTCAGCTTGGGCACCGGAGTGCTCTGGTTGTGGGTGACAGTGGTGCAACAGTATCCTTCTATTCATTGAGTCAGGTGAGGGTCAAGACCAGGTGAGAAGTAGCATATTTGCTTGCTGGGCACCCTCTGCTACAGCGTGTGTCCCGCGAGCGCTGCCTGGTGGTCGTTCTGTGAACAATGACGCCTCTGGTGCACAGGGCCCACCTACGTGGGTAACAAGGGTTCGAGGCCCAGTGGTGAATACTCAGTCAGATGCCACATCCAGTGCTGGTGGTTCCAGCTCCCCGGCACTCTGCGGGGTCTTGTGTTTGTGGCCGGGAGATGACAGATTCCTGGAGAGGCAGCGGTCCCAAGATAGAGACACGTCTGTGACAGGAGGGGGCGTTGTACATCCACAGACCTAGCAGAAGGGCATGTGGACTCCATTGCGTCCAGGTGTGCTCAAGTGCTGGCTGCCGGAGCTTTCCTGTTTGGTATGTGGTGGGTCGTCGGCCTCAAGGGTGCAGAGCAGCCATACCCTCGGCTCTCTGGATCTTGCCCCTTCCTCACAGTCGCGTCCCAGTTTGTTTTTACCACATGGGGTCGCTCTTTTAGTAGTGCCGTGAAGTTCTGTACTTTTAAATTAAGCAAGCAAATGGAGAGGTTCTCAGGAGGGGACAAGTGAGTCAGTCTAGTGTCATGAAAAGTACTCAGAGTCCTCAAAGGTGGGGGTCCCTCATTCACTCCCCACTCCCATAGCTCTGAGGCCCCACATCCCTAGCGGAAAATTCACAGGAGGGTCTTCTTGGGCCTCCTGAGGTCATACAGGATAAAGCCATCACAGAGCCACCCAGATAATCGGCAGCTTTATGTTTTTATAGGCAGTTCTGGGGACCCAGATAGTGTAAGTCAGTCTTCATGGCTCTTTGGTGGCTTTCTCCTGTATGACCCTAGGAAGCCTGAGAAGACCCTCCTGTGAATTTTCTGTTGCTGCTGTTCCAAGTCACCACAAACTTAGTGGTTTAAAATAGGAGAACTGCAGAGCAAGGTGGTGCATGCCTGTAATCCCAGCACTCAGGAAGCTGAGGCAGGAAGAGCAGTTCAAGGCCAGCCTGGGCAACAACATAGTTCAAAACCAGCCTAAATTACTTAGAAATACTTTGTTTAAAAAAAAAAAAAGCAGAAGTTAAAATTAAATAGCAGAAGTTTATGATTTTGTGGTTTTTGGAGCTTCTTATCAGAAATAGGTCTCAATGAGTTGATATCAAAGCGATTCCACACATTTGTTTATTCCCAGAGGAGAGGCAGGGAATCCACTTTGTGGCCTGTTCTATTTCCTGAGCTTGGCTCCCTCCTGCCTCTTCCTCTCTCACTTTCTCCTCATTAGTGACCCTTGTGACTGTATTGTCTACCCCCGGAAAACCTGGCTACTCTCCCCGGATTAAGGGTAGCTGAGTAAAAACTGTGAGCCCCCCTCCCTCCCACAGAGCAGTGGCAGCGAACCTGTGGCACATATACAGCAGCGGGCACACACCACCCTCTCTGCCAACACAGGAGTCAAGTTGCCCCAGAACCTGAGCATCGGAGAATGCTAAACTAAAATCTCAGTATTGAGGTTTAATTGTGATAAGTGAATGACTTTTGGATTCCAGAGCGGGCACTCAGTCTCTGAAGTGTGCCTTCACTGCCATAGAGCATAGCATGTTGACAGGTAGAGGGATTTAGGTGAGGCTGTTCCTGTAACTTGAATACTTTTTTATAGAGACCCAGGCAAAATGCCCCTCTGAGCATTAAAGGAGACACTACTTCCCTCCTGGGTTTTGGCTTAAAAGAACAACAAACAAAGAAATACTGCATTTTTAAAAAAAAAATCATCAGTGTCTGAAAGTTCCTGTTTTCCTGCATTCTTACTAACATGATGTTTTCAGCCTTTGAAATTTCAACCAGTTTATGACTCAGGCTACGTTACAATTTGGGAATTTGAAGTTTGAGGAAGACAAGTTAAAGCTGCCTGGGATCTCATGCAACTTTCTGCTTCCTGACTCCCCATCAGGTTTCTGGGGAGAATGTGAATGTACCCGTGTGGCGTGGAAAACACTGGGTCACTTTGTCATTTTTTTTTTTTCCTTAGTTTTTTGAGACAGGGTCTTACATTGTAGTTTGGGCTGCTCTTGAACTCAGCCTCAAACTCAGCAATCCTCTTGTCTCTGCCTCATGAGTGCTGGGATTACAGGCGTGAGCCCCCATGCCTGGCACTGTAGTATGTTGTTACTGGGGATCGAACCCGGGACCTGGTGTTTGCAAGGCAGGTGCTGGAACCACTGAGCAAAATCCCCGGCCTGCTTTGTCATTTCTTACCCATATGAGCATCTGCAGTTATGAACAAATACATATCGGACGCGGTAAGCATAATGCCCATAGACCAGCGAGCAGAGGTTGGAGTTGTCGAGAATCCTCCTCTTCTTACCTGTCTGCATCCTAGCTGGACTCCTTGCCTCCCTATTTCCCCCTTGGATCCTTTCTTTAGACCTTACCAAGAGGCTGCAGAAAAGTGTAATAGAAAACAGCCCCTCGTAGTATGGCAAGCTCTTCCCTGGCTAGATAATTCAGTGCCCTTTTGGCTTGTTTCTCTGTTCTTGTTCTTTCCCTGTCTCTGCCTAAGTGTTACCAGGTGGGAATCTCGAGCCGCCCTTGCTGGCCTGCCCTTAGCCAGGCTTGAAGGCAGTTTCTCCCACAGGTGCATATGGCAGGCATCATGATTTGTCATTTTTAGTATGTGTTTTTACATGTTTGCTGTACATAATCATTACATTTATTGTAAGGGATTTGTACATGCACATAACACATCTTAATTCTTTTTGTCCCCTTTTCCCATCCTCACTGCTCCCTCCAATTCTTGGTCCTCTCCCCACTTGAAAAAGTTCTATTTCAATTTTTCTTTGACCCTTTTTTTTTTCCTCTTTTTCATTTTGAGACAGTGTCTGTCTATGTAATTCAGGGGGACCCTGAACTCACTGTGTAGTCCAGGCTGGCCTGGAACTCATAGTGATCCTCCTGTCTCAGCCTCCTGAGTGCTGTACCACTGTGCCTGGTTTTGAATTTCTTTGTAAAAATATTTTATACTTTATTTATTTTTTTGAGACAGGTTCTCGCTTTGTAGTTCAGGCTGGCCCTGAGCTCAGCCTCCAACTCACATCATAGCAGTCCTCCTGCCTCTGCCTCCCGAGTGCTGGGATTACAGGTGTGAGCCACCACGCCTGGTGTTGGATCTCTTTTTTTAAATCTCCCCCATCTCTTATTTTCCTTCCCATTTGAAGATGTCTTACTTCCTGTTATCTTTTATTTTACTATATAGTTTGGGTTTCCCACATAGGAGAAATCATACGGTATTTAAACTTAGGTGTCTAATTTATTTTATGTAACATTATGGTCTTGAAATACATGATTTATCTCTTCTGAAGATAGGTTATAAAAGGCATCACAGCTTCCAGGTTTGGGGTGACCTCTTTTGGACCCCTTGCCCTGGGGAGCGCTTGTTCCCACTCCGCTGCCCTGGGAATTAGCCTTTTTAGAAGTGGCTTCTCCAGCCCCACCCAAGCCTTCACATGTCTCACCACTGAGGAAGCCTGAACCAGACGACCTGATCTGGCCCCTAGCTGGTTCCTGATTCCCAGAAACCCTGCCGTCATGCGTGCCTGTTGTTTAGGGGCAGTTTGTTACACAGCCCTGGTGACCCCCACGTGCCGTGAGGTCGTGGTGCACAGAGGCTCCTGTTTCCTACAGGAGACAGCACAGGACAAGTGTAGCCAGTGCTGTGCGCGCCAGGCAGCCCCGGTCCCATCCTACTCTGGGCATCCTCTCCCTTCCATGACCTCACAATATCTAGCCCAGCCACTGTATCCTTGGCCATATGCTGTCCTTCAACCCAGACAGGCTCTGGGCAGGGAAGGGGGAGCTAACGTTAGGGGAACAGACCCTCGCCTTCCTCCAGCCTGGGTGCCAGGTCATGTGAGAACACTACCCCTCGTGTCTGTTGTCCTGGGAACGGCAGCCTCTTCCAAGTAAGAGGAACTTCTGGGCTGCTGTAGGGCCCCTGCATGACACAGGTGTCCTTCCTCAGCCTTCTGCTCTGCCCTTCCATTCTTCCTCTGCTGCCAACCCAACTACCTTCTTCGGGGCAACGGCCTTGCCCTCGCCCCTCACCCCTTCTCCTGAGACTGCTGCTCCCTGGGCTCTCCTGAACTGTGTACCTTCTCCACAAGTTTCTTCTGCCTGCCTCTTGCCCTGTTTCTCTGGGAATTACTCAAGAACTACATGGCTGTTGTTGGTAAAACAGACTCACATTCTTGCACAGCTTTAAGGTCTCAAGTGAAAGATTCTTAGAATTTCCAGGAAGAAGAGTTTATTTATTTATTTAGACAGGATCTTGCTCTGTAGTTCAGGCTGGTCTGGAACTCACAGTGATCCTCTTGCCTCAGCCCTCCTGAGTGCTGAGATTACAAGGCATGTGCTGCCCTGTCTGGTTATCTGGGGTGCTTGTGCGTGTGTGTAATTTACCCAATCATCAACATAGGTTGGATTCTAAGTTACATACCTATTTATATCCTGTTTTTTTTTTTTTTGGTTTTGTTTTGGTTTTTTCTTTTGTAGTACCAGGCATTGAACCCAGGATCTCCTGCATATCTGGCAAGCAGTGTACTGCTGAGCTACATCCCTAACCTACTGAGCTACTTCCCTGTACACCTTCAACCTATTAACTTTTATTTGTCTTGATGTTTAAGAGACCAAGTGTCTGGTTGTGGTGCTGTGCACCTGCAATCCCTGCCACTCAGGAGGCTCAGGAAGGAGGATCACAGATTCGAGGCCAGCCTAGGTAACTTAGCAATGTCTTGTCTCAAAAAGGGTGAGGGATGTAGCTCAGTTTGAAGGCCTGGGGCTCAATCTCTGGCACTACGGAAGCAGAGAAGGTTATGAGGATGAGCTGGTAATGACAAAGAGCAGCCCCTGGCTCATTCCTCTGTACTCACATCCTGCCTACAAAGGGTTCAAATATTTTTCCTGTTATCTATGTCTATCTTTCTGAATAATGTCTTCTTCATATTTCTCCATTTGTGGTAGTTATCTATTATCTTCCTGTTGAAGAAACGAAGATTCAGCTCCCAGACCCACCCAGGTTCCTCCTGTCCAGGCGGAGTGAACTGATTACTGGTTGCCTCAGTGTATTTGATCCTAACTGTAAATAGCACTCACCAGAGAGGAATGAGAGGGGGTGAGGACTGTAATTGGGCTTTTTTTTTTTTTTTCTGGTAGATCTGTTTTTTTTCTGGAGTTTTTCTCATCCAGTCAGCTTTTCAATTCAGCCTTCCATGTGGTGAGAATCTGTCATTTTTCCAACATTTCCTGGAATCTGCTAGAAGCTTGCTCCCCTTGGTTTTGGGCTCTTTGTGGACACCTCTTAGTCGGAGTTTTACCGTCCATTTAAACTTGACCCGCCTCTCTGGGCTCTCCTGTGACCCCAAACACCTGACTTGTGTCCCACATTTACTATCTGCTAATACACCATGAGGTTTACTTGTTTATTGTGTTTGCTTGCTTTCTCATACCCTGACAGTGCTATAGGCATTTCATAATGGTGGAATTTGTTTTTCAAAATTGATTTTATTGGTATATTTTATATATGCATTCACATTTATGAATGGTGGGCTTTTGTTTAATATACTGTGAATCTCCCAGTGCCCAGTGCAGAGCTTGGCACAGAATAGGGATTGGGGCCGGGGAGTTAGTTCAGTGGTTCTGGCGCCTGTCTTGCAAGTGCAAGGACCCGGGTTCGATCCCTGGTAACCACATAACATACTGGGCGTGGAGACTCATGCCCAGCAGCAACCAGTACCATGTACCACACACCACAGTGCCAGGCGTGGTGGCTCACGCCTGTAATCCCAGCACTTGGGAGGCAGAGGCAGGAGGATTGCTGTGATGTGAGTTGGAGGCTGAGCTCAGGGCCAGCCTGAACCACAAAGCGAGATCCTTTCTCAAAAAAAAGAAAAAAAGAATAGGGACTCAGTGAATATTGATTGATTGGACAAATCCTGGGACTTCACTGTACTCCTGGAAAATCTTTGCTTCTTCTTGTTTCCAAATCTTATGCCTTCTTTTTTGATTTACTTTTTCTTTGGTACAGCACATTTTTCAATAACTTTCTGGGAACAGTATTTAAAAGATGTGTTATCTCTATAGCCATGTATGTTTATGTTCGGTGATGAGTGTTCTGTTCTGCAAATTGTCTTGTGTGTCTGATGGTAATATTGAGCATCTTTCTCATAAGGCTGTAATGAGAAATAAAGTAAGTCAAATAAAATGGTTAGCAATCTCTCAGGACAGTTTTTTTCTTTTCTCTCTTTGGCAATGGGGATTGAAACGAGGGCCTTCACACTGATATATATCTCCAGGCCCTTTATTTATTTTTTTTTTAAATTTTGAGACTGAGTCTCATTGAGTTGCCCAGGTGAGGCTCGAAGTCATAGTTCATTTGGTTGAGCCTCTCGAAGTGCTGGATTACAGGTGTGTGCCTGAACACACCCAGCCTTTGTTGTCTGAAGTCTCCAGATGTGAAGAGAACTGAAACTTGGGCAGTCAAGAGGCTGCCATCCACTCTAGCGCTTGATATACAGGCTTTGGCACGTGTGTGTCTGGATCCAGGTCTTGGAACTGCATGACCTGTGGTGAGTGGCAGAACTGAGCCTATGTGCCTTGGTTTCCTCATCTCAAAAGTGGAGCAACAGCCTCAGGGATGCTTGTTCAGAGTAAATGAGATTAGGAATCAAAATCTCTTAGAAGAAGTTCTGAATATTTGTTAGTGTCTGTTACTGTTAAGCAATTTCAAAAAAATCTATGTAAGATTTTATATTAATTTATCCACACAAAAATTTTTTTGAGATAACATCTTGCTATGTTGCCCAGGCTGTACTTCTGGGCTCAAATCATCCTATTGCTGTAGCTTCTTAAATTACTGAGATTACAGGTGCATGTTATTGTATCTGGTCTTAATTTTTTATCATTTTTATTTTCTTAGAATACTAGGAATTAAACTTAAAGCCTTACACATGCTAGGCAAGTGCTATACCACTGAGTAACATCCCTGTCATTCTCTCTCTCTCTCTCTCTCTATCTCTATCTCTCTCTCTCTTTAACAGGGTCTTGCTACCTAGTTCAGGGTGGCCTTGAACTTACTATATAGCCCAAGCTGGCCTCAAACTCGTCGTGATCCTCCTGCCTCAGCCTTGTAAGTGCTAGGTTTAAAAATTTTGAGATGAGCTGTAGCTAAATTGCTGTGGCTGAGGATGAAGTGATGATCTTCCTCCCTAAGCTTCCCTAATAACTCCTGTGGAGTACTACCACATCCAGCAAGATTTTTCCTTAAGGGCTTGGGATTTAGCTCAGTGGTTCCAGCGCAAAGTGCAAAGTCCCTGGTTCGATCCCCAGAAACCATATACAATAATATTGGGCATGGTGACTCAACGTCTATCAGCAATCAGTACTACACACCACAATGCTGGACATGATGGCTTACACCTGTAATCCCAGCACTCGGGAGGCAGAGGCAGGAGGATTGCTGAGTTTGAGGCTGAGTTCAGGACAAGCCTGAACTACAAAGCAAGACTCTGACTCAAAAAAAAAAAAAAGATTTTTCCCTTAAAAAACAGACGTATGACTTTTGGAAAGGAAAAAAAAATCACTTCAAATGCAGGGGTGTGTGTGTGTAGCTTATTGGTAAAGTGTATGCTTCAACCCCTTCCATCAAAAACTCAAAATAGTGTAATGCAAATCTGCAGGTACCAGAGATGATCCTAATTTTGTTTAAAAACATCATCATGGCGGAGCGTGGTGGCTCATGCCTGTAATCCTAGCATTAGGAAGGCTGAAGCAGGAGGATCGCTGTAAATTTGAGGTAAGCCTGGAATACATAGTGAGACTGTTAAAAAGAGTCAATCGTCATGATCCTTATTTGCTTTAGTAACCAATAACAAAAAAGAAACCCATGAAACATTTACAGGCACAGACAAAATTCCGAGAATGGGACTGAGACTGTTGTAGACAGCTAAAGCCGGTGCGTTTCCGCTTTGTGAATGATGATTAGCCCGACTCCGTAGTTACCCGTGACCATAGAATTCAACCTCGTCGTGCATGCAGAAGCCCTAACTCTTGAGTCCCAACCCAGCCCCTTCGCTGCCTCGGGCATGACCTCGCCCTGTCGTGCACCCAGCCTCAGTTTCTCGGAGTGGGAGAGAAGATGACAGCTCGTTCCACCCCGGCCAGCCACGCCCACACGGTCCGCAATTGGCTCGCACGGTATCCTCCTCCCCTCCCAGGGCCGGGTCCCAATCCGGAAATGCGACTCGGGTTAGAGGCGGGGCCCGCCTGACCTGTGACGAGTGACTGTGGGCTTGGCCAATTGGCGTGGGAGGCGGCAGCTGAGCGGCGGAAATCCAACCTGGCTCGCGCGGGGGCGGGGCGGTGCCGGGGGTGGCGGGCGGCGGACGGCGGGGCGGGCACAGGATGAGGGCGGCCATTGCTGGGGCTCCGCCGCGGGGAGGAGGACGCTGAGGAGGCGCCGAGGAGCGCAGCGCTGTGGGGGAGGCGCCCGCGCCGAGGCTGGGCCCATGGCCAGGACCACCAGCCAGCTGGTGAGCGCGCGGTGGCGGTGGGGCGCGCTGGCCCGTTATTCGCAAGCGCGGCGGCACCCCAGGTCCGGCGAGGCGGGGCGGCCGGGTGCCTCGGCCCGGGCGGCGCCTCACCTGCGGCCAGGCTGGCCGGCTGGACCGTGGGGGCCAGCCGGGGGCGACTTTTGGCTGCTGCGGGGAGCGCGGGGCCCGGCTGTGCCGGTCGCCGGGCGTCTGGGGCTCTGACAGCGCTGAGGGCGGAGGAGGCTGGGAGGTGTCACCCGGCCGGGCGGGGTGGAAGTGCCTGGAAAGTTTGTTTTCTGCCCAGCTTTGCCTGGAGGCAGTCTGTGTGCTTACCTTGCGGTAGCGTCTGCGGAGGAGCCGCTCCAGGCCTTCACCTGAACTCGGGTGCTGGGAAGCCGAAGGTGCGGGATCCTGCCCTGGGCACCTGATGCTCTCGGCCTCGTTTCCAAATTCTTGGTTAGGGTGCCGTGGGATCCTACGGTGCCCTTCTCTTAGCCAAGGCATTTGAGTGCCCCTCCTGCTATTGGTTCTGCTTAGTGAGGTGGGAAGCTCTGGGAGGCCCGGCTCTGAGGCCTCACGGAGGGGAGCGAGAGCTTGACAGGGAAGAGGGTTTATTTTGGGGGGGGGATGCCCCAACCACTTGTTGGATGAGATGTTTCTATGTTTCTCTGTGTTGCTAAAAGTATCAATGTTTTTATTTCTTCTCTTTAAGTCTTGAAGTCTTAGAACCACGTATATCTTGTGAAGTGGTTGATAGAGAATGTCATATAGCTAGTAAAATTTGGTTCTGAAGTAAATCCTTTTCGGCTGGGGTGCCTTGAGTTGAATCTCCAGCACCAGAAAGGAGCAAAATCAACACAACATTTAAACAACAACAAGGGCTAATCTCAAGACCCGAAAAGCTCACTTAGCTCCTTATCTTCCAGTTTTGTGGTAGGTCTTCTCAGTATTTTTGAGGGTCTCTAGCCGTTTAGGAATCTGAGTGAAGGTCGAGGGCATGTCCTTTTTTGAGAAGTGTACACAGCTGCACAGCGTTTTGTAACTACTTCAGGAGGCTTCTTCTGCAACTCATCCATGAACTTCAGGTTACAGCTTTGTGTTGTAGAGATGAATGATAATTAACCCAAAGTCTAGAAGAAGGACAACCTGTCCATTTGAGAGAAATGGCGAGAGGCAAAGGGATGTCTTTGATTGTTACAACCCCTATGGTTATTCCCTGGGGGAGGCCTGGGCTAGCGTGAAAGAAAACACAAATTAGGCTGCTAGTGAACCTCAGTAGAGGTGGAGCAACAACAGTCATTATGAAGTTTATAAAATGAACTTTCACACAGTATTGTTGCTGCAATGCAAGGTTTGTATTTGCTGGTGTTGGTAAGAGAGGAGAAGAGCATACTTCGTGGCCCTAGCACTTCCAAATGATGGAACTTGACTTTCGAATTTTGCTTCTCATCAGTCAGCTTTTTTTTTTTTTTTTTTTTTTTTTAATTGTAAAAGACGCAGGAATCTAGCAAACAGAAAAGAATTAGAGTAGAGGCTGGACTTCCATGAAAAGAGGTAAGGGACTCTAGGGTATGTTTTTATCACCTAGTGTTCCCCCAAATGACATGCATGAAAATATACCATATTTTTGTCAGTAGTGGCAGAGAATAGTTCCAGTGTTGGGTTTTCACCTGAGGACTGATAGTGCATGATCAAAGTGGGTTTATATCTGGACTTTAAGTTGGCGCACATAAACTATTTGAGAAAGCCCTTGTCCCAGTTTTCACATCAGCCTTTACACTTGCAACAGCCAACAGGGGGAGATGTACAAACTAGGAAGGTGGAAAATGGGCTAGCCTGGGAGTAGGTGGGCCACTGAGGTGGGCCCAGGGATATAAGTCTCATTTATCAAGCCCTTACTTGAAGGCAGATACTCTGCTGTGTGGTTCATTCATATTATCTCGTGATGTAGATCAAACTCAGACCCTTGTGCATGCAAGGTAGACACAGTACCACTGAGCTAAATCCCTGGCCCAAGCAGAATGCAGTCTGACAAAGACCGTACTGTCACCGAGCCCCTTAGATGAGAAGCCCTCAAGGGACGGTCTGCCAGGCATCTCAGCCTAGCACTTGGGATAGGGAGGTCCTTGGTCCCAGTACCCAGGGTGTCTTTGCAGGGGTTGAGCTTGACCAGTGCTGTGCTGGAGCAGGAGAAACATCTTCATATGGGAGGATAGCATACATATTTTCTTGGCAGACGGCTGCACTCTATGACCTCTGGGACCTGTTTTAGCCATGTGTTGTCAGAAAGCAGTTGTTTGGATAGAAACTTTGGTTGGTCCTCATTGAGGGCTGATGCTCTTCCGGAGTGAAGCCTGGAACTGTCTCTTTGGAAAAAAGAAACATGTGGTTTTGTTAAAAGGAGAATTGGATTGGACAGAGCAGCTTTCTCCTTTATTGTGCTCAGTCATTTGCAGGGGTGCTGCATCCTTGGAGGAAGGTGATCAGAAGGCAGGCAGCATTGAAAGAAATGGCTTGCAGTTGTCATACTGTTTGGTAACTCCCCTTCACGTGGCAATGTCCATAATGCATTTGTGTCCAGTGATGCCCTGTTAGAATTTACTAAACTAGCAAAGTGAGATCCCCATGCTAATAAAAGATGGAAATGAGGGCCTGTTCTGCTTTTTTTCTGCCCCTTCCCCAGTACTTGGGATTTAATATGGGGTCTATGCGCTGAGGTATATCTCCAGCCTTTTAATTTCTTTTTAGATGGAATCACACCTACTTTCTCTGGAGATCTTCCTGCCTCAGTCTTGGTGGGGTTACAGCTCAGTGCTGGGGTTACAGGCGTGTGCTACTATGCTTGGCTGTTCTGCTTTTTTTTGTTGTTTTATGAGACAGATTCTCACTCTGTAATACAAACTCATGCCAGTCCTCCTTCCTAAGCCTCCCTGGTGCTGGTATTATAGGTGTATGCCTGGAATTCTACTGTTTTAATGTACATTTTACTAGAAAAGATCACAGCAGCATCCTGCAGAGATGGGCCTGAAAGAAATGTGAGTAGTTTCTTGAGTCAGGTTCTACCCTCTAGCCTGCCTTCAACAGGGTTTCAGAGAACAGGTGATTCCTGGATTGTGTGTCCCCCTTTTAAGTGTGTATCCTCATCATCTGACCCCTGAGCCTGGATTGGAGTTCTATGGGGCAGCTGATTATCTGGTGATTACCTTGGAAGCACTGCAGAAAAGAGTGGTGAGAGCAGCCAGCCAGTTCCATCTGAGATGATGTATTTAGTGGAGAATGACCTCACCTTGTACCTTCCCAGGGATGGACATTTTTTGTGGGATGGACGTGGATCAAATCCCGTGAGGCTTTTAGCTTTGTGAGGAGAGTATATCATTGTTGAGGAACAACACTCTCAGAGTGCAGAAATGGCTCTCTCAGCAGGTGCAATGCCAAGGCCACGTGAGTGTGCTTTAGGTCTGCCCTTGGGATGACAGGTGGTAATGGGGTACATGGCACAGTTGTTTTGAAGGCATGTTCAAAGGGCAGTGGATGGGAGAGGAAATGCTGGTTTGGAAAATAAAGTTTTGGACATGCACTGCTTAGGTCTTCTTAATCAGGCATTGTTCTGTGACTGGATCACATTCTTGTTCAGTGTCACACCAGGTCCTTTTAAAAAATTATATTTAAATGTTGCACATAGGTTGTTCATTCATTTTGTAGCTGTTAGATCACAAGTTAGAGTGCATTTCCTCAGCCATAGGAAATGTGTTCTGTCTGAAAAGAGAAAGGCCTATTTGAGATTTTGTTTGATGAACCCAGAATCTTTGCACTGAGATGCATCTCTGACCTGTTCTATTCTATTCTGTTTTGATTTTTTTTGGCTTTTTAAGGTAGGGTTTCACTCTGTAGTTCAGGCTGCCCTTGTACTTGTGTTGATCCTCCCCTGTGCTGGGATTAGAGGTGTGCACCACCACATTTGCCTTCTACTTTTTGTTATATGTTTGCAGTACATAGTAATTATACTCATTTTGGGATTTGATATGTATACATCCATCTGGATTATTTACCCTCCCTACATTTTTAAAAATTTTGAGATGGGGCTCTTGCTAAGTCCCTGAGTTGCCCAGGTTGGGCTGGAATTTGTGATTTTTCTGCCTTGGCCTCCCAGAGTGTTGGGATTACAGATGTGTACCCACCATACCTGGGTACTATTTAGCTTCTTGATGGCTTTTGGAGTCTGCTTTGATACCTGACCTTGATTTGCATTTATATAATTGCATAGTCTGTTTCCTTTGTAGTCCAGAAGTTTTCCTAATGCTTAAATTGAATTTTTATTGCAAGAAATTCCAAGCTGTTTTGAATGTGTTGAGAGAGATACTCAGTTCATTATAAAAGATTGACTCTTCTGGGCTTCACATCCCTTATCAGAGCACCTGAGTCAGGGTTATGTTTCAGTAGTTGAATTACACAGAGGCCCACAAAAGGTAGACTTCCAGTACTGAAGATTGTATAGATGAAGAAATGGACAGAGTAAATTTCACAGCCCACTTCTAAGTGCAAGTATGTGGTTTCCACCTCGGGTTTTGCTGAGGGGCCTGATGAAGGTAAGTTTTTGGTTTCTGGATGATGTGTTCACTTCCTTCATTCCACACACTGGATGAATTCCCTCTGTCCCAGCTTCCATGCTGGGGCCAGCCCAGTTTGTGTTTCAAATCATTTTTTTTTTTTTTTAGGTTTTTGGAGACAGGGTCTCGCTTTGTGGTTCAGGCTGGCCCTGAGCTCAGCCTCCAACTCACATCACAATCCTCCTGCCTCTGCCTCCCGAGTGCTGGGATTACAGGCGTGAGCCACCACGCCC